>CM061921.1:300133662-300182175 GCA_031002005.1 Vandiemenella viatica | reverse complement strand
ATGTGTAGCTTGTGTGTTCTGTATGAAGACGTGTATTTTTTATTTGTGAAATGTGGTGGAGATTGGGTACCGTCCCAACATTCGCCTAGATAATTGCGGAAACCGTCTAAAAACCGCTGTCAGGACGGCCAGTACGCGGGAGGACTTGGGCACATACCCGATCCCGTTGCACCTCCCCGCCTAAGTATACTGAGCCACACTGGCGGATACTTTAATTGTTTATTTTAAGTCAAATCAAATGGAAGGAGAAACGCATTTCTTGAGATTTATCACGTGGTGTATGAAACCATCACTTACCCAAACTCGTACTGTTGGCTACAGGTGAAATTAGAAACAGGAACAGAGCCACGTTGAACATTATTACTGCCAATCTAATGTGTCAAGATTTACTCCACTTTACACGCAAGAGTTAAGACACAGCTTTCTGCTTGCATGTAAACTGCATTTATGGAAATTAAATTAAAGTGTGTTTCCAGTTATATCCGTGTTACGCTGTTACCTTTCCCCGTCTCTCTTAAAACATTTAATATATACGCAAAATCATCTTTAAAGCTTGTAGAGGATCGTAGTTAAGTAACGGGAAGGAAATCGACCATTGTCTTTTGGAGCATACATCCCTACATTTGCTTTCCAGGAAACCAAGGAAAGCCCAACCCGGGATTCCAGGATCGGGACAGAACATAGCACCTTCGGAATTTCCAGATCACCTACCAGGCTCAGTGAGTCATAGAAAATCCGTGCGTAATGATGCAATGTAATGTTTGCTGGTGTCATGCGGCTGACCCGCGGTATTAGATAATTTATTAACTGAAGTAACTGATATGGATAGCATAATAGCGTTCAACGAAACAAAAGTACAAGAAGCCGACTTATAAATTGTTTATTACTGGTCACTCTTAGCAAACTTAACCTCGCTACACGCACACTTTGTTTTATACTTAAAAAACTTAAGGCTACTCCTATTATTTCGTCGTTAATATCGATAAAATCTGCAAAATATGACTTCTTGCCATGTACTGTACAATAAATCTGACAATGGGAGATTAATTTCAAGACCATTTCAAACTCTCTGTTCACAAAATAACTCGGCTAAAACATGTCTCGCGTAGTGACAGTTTGGCAGTTCAGTTTACCTGCTCGCCCCTCATGCTGTCCTCAGTGTTGTAGTGGCTCTGCGCCTATACGCCTTTGTGCAGTTTGGCCGATCCGTTTACCTCCTAGCCTATCATGCTGTCCTGGTATAGACAGCGACTGGTAGTACGCTGGGGAGCGTCCATCATGCTGTCCTGGGTTTGTCATCCTGTTGCGTGCACACGCCAGTGTAATGCTGGGTCGTTCCGTATACCTCCTCGCCTCTCATGCTGTCCTCATATTGCAGCGACCGTTGGTGCTTCGGACCGTAGTACTAACTGTTCGACCGTTCGGTATACCTCCACGTCTGTCATGATGTTCTGAGTGTTGGCTAGTCTTGTTGCTTGTAGGCGCCGAGTGCCAAGTTTGGCTGAACCCCTGGACTATAAGGATTAATCGAGTTGCACCTTCACAAATTGTGCCGTTGAGTATACCGCCTCACACATCATGGCGTCCTAGCTGTTAAGAACATGGCCCGGCTTTTCCCAACGTTTTTCTTTTCCCTACAGGTTTCTTCCCCCCCCCCCCCCGTGATTTATAAAAAAAAGTAATTCATTTTAATTTGCGGAAAATTTTCAGTTAGTTACTTTCCGGCGATGGTGTGCACAAGATTTGTATTTAAAATTCTGGTTGCAGGCCATATTTCGCAGGTGTTGATTAATAGATTTTAATGAATAAACATGTGCAGCAGCAACGAGTAAAGGCTTGTATGTACTTCTGATGTAGTTGAATATACTGCCAAGTGTTTATTTCGGATTCCATGTCGAACTGCAGATACCGGAGGAAAAAGAGCTGGTCGTCCTACCTTAAAATACGCTGGCTTCCTGTTCGAGTCTCCCGGCTACAATATGGATTTGATGTAAGTTGGGTTTTAAACAATTTAAGTCTATTATTTGATTACTAATTATCTCGTCGATGGTTTAAAGAAAATGAAACAAGTAATAATTTTTATTTAGCGTTTACATGACACTTACGGGAACTTATAAAAGGAACTCAAACAACAATTATATTATATTTATGAAACTAAATATATATATAAGAAGATGAGCAAACAATGCCTTCAGATGGCAGGTGAAAAGCCACTACGTCAGAATTCCCGTCCGGCCATCCAGATTTGAGTTTTCCATGGTTTCCCCAAGGTTTTTTTTTTTTTTTTTTTTTCAGAGAAGGCACGGACTGGACAGTACTGCACATTGTGCAACACAGTTTGTGTGACCTCATCGTAGTCGCAGTACGGTGAATCTGCCAAAATCCTGTCGTGGCGTGTGGAAGCAGTTCTTCCCGTGTCACATCTAATATGCCTTAATTTACATGAAATAGATGCGGATTGAATCCTGAGAGTTTTGTGCAGGGGTTACTAATTTGCACGATGCCGCTCTGTACTGTTGACGATGCCCACTCTGCTATCTGTCTGTTGGACTGAAGGAGTTTGATGTTTATACTCACAACAGTTATCCAGGCAGGGTGGGGTGACTTCAACCATGCTTTGTATTCCCTAATATTCCCGTGGATGGAAAGCGCATCATTATTCATGATTCTCAACATAATAATTCTCAACATAATGATTCTCATAATAATCGAAGTATAGAAAAAGTTACAATAGGAATTGAATATTTCATAGTTTTATATGCATTGTTAGCAACGTAAGCTGTGACAACTATCTCTAGTTCCCTTCTAAGTGAGCAAAAGCCTTTAAATACACATACACAGACGGAAAAAAAATCCCAACACCAAGAAAAAATTATTGTAGAGTAATGAAATTTGGACAATGCATTTGTCAAGTTAACATGTTTAATTGATTAAATTTTCAAGATCACAGGTTAATTTAAGCTCAAGAAAATGCATTTCAAATGTGAAATACTGTTAAATTAATAGCCGGTGTAACCTCCAGAATTTTGAATGCAAGCCTGCAAACGTGAATGCATTGTGTCATACAGGTTTCGAATGTCACTTTGTGGTATGGAGTTCCATGCTTGTTGTACTTGTGCTGTCAATACTGGGACGGTCAGTGCTGGCTGTGGATGATGCTGGAGTTGTCGTCCAATGATATCCCATACGTGTTCAATTGGAGACAGATCTGGTGATCTCGCAGGCCAAGGTAACATGTCGACACTCTGTAGAGCACTTTGCGAGACAACAGCGGTATGAGGGCGAGCGTTATCCTGTTGAAAAACTCCCCCTTGAATGCTGTTCATGAATGGCAGCACTACAGGTTGAATTACCAGACTGACGTACAAATTTGCAGTCAGTGTGTTTGGTATAACCACAAGAGTGCTCCTGCTGTCATAGGAAATTGCTCCCCAGACCATGACTCCAGGTGTAGGTCCAGTGTGTCTAGGCCGCAGACAGTTTGGTTGCAGGCGTTCCCCTGGCCTCCTTCTGACCAACACTCGGCCATCACTGGCACCAAGGCAGAACCTGCTTTCATCAGAAAACACAACAGATCTCCACTCCGTCCTCCAATGAGCTCTGGCTTGACACCACTGGAGTCGCAAACGGCGATGGCTTGTAGTCAGTGGAATGCACGCTACAGGGCGCCTGGCTCGGAGCTGTCCTTGAAGTAACCGATTTCTAACAGTTCGTTGTGTCACTGTGGTACCAACTGCAGCTCGAATTTCTGCCGCAGACGCAGTACGATGCGCCACAGCTGTACGCCGAATACGGCGGTCTTCCCTCTCAGTAGTGCCACGTGGCCTCCCGGAACCCGGTCTTCTTGAGGCAGTACCATCCCTTGACCACTGCACCCAACAATCATGCACAGTGGATACATTCCGGCCAAGTCTTTCTGCAATATCGCGAAAAGAAAATCCACCTTCTCGTAGCCCTATTACACGACCTCGTTCAAACTCGGTGAGCTGTTGATAATGGCTTCTTCGTCTTCTTAAAGGCATTCTTGGCTAACATCAACTCACTATGTCAAATCTCAGCGGTAAATAACGTTCACAAACTTTACAGCGCGTATTTAAAGCAAACCTGATTTGCAAGCTCTGAGTAGCGCTACTAGCGCCACACTTATGCGCGAAGCGCGAAATTTGAATCGATGTCATCTTTCAGATGTATAAACACGCCTACCAAATTTCGTTTATCTAACACAAGTCTTTCTTGGTGTTGGGATTTTTTTTTCCGTCTGTGTATATATGTCGGATTCATCCGGGAAAAATCAGGAATCGGGCGGGTTGAATGGAGTTCCCGGTTAGAGGCAGATGGCTCGTCAGCGAAGGAAGGCTGTGGATATCCCTCGGACAGTGGAGAGTAACTACGAGAACACAGCGGATACAGGGATCCGTTTTATTAGACTCAGTCTCACAATACACAATAGCGGAGTGATGTCGCCTCGGCGGTCAGTCATGAAGAGAGCTCCGTGTGCTGTGCGCCGCCTTTAAGTAGCCCTTCGTAGATGCCACTGCAGTCACTGTGGCGCTACTCGCTGCGTCTGTGGCGCCCTCTAGTAGCTAGCCCCATATTCCAGATCCAACATATAAGCATTTGGTCGGTAAGTAATACAATCAACTCCATGCGTGTATCATTCTGACTGTATTCGATTCTCCAAATGTATATATTGATTCTTCCAGTGGATATTATTGCTTGTTGTCGTATGCACAGCTTTAAGGACACAAGACTCAATTAAAATCGCCTCATGTCATAGTGCGGACTCGAACCTGTGACCCCACAACCCGAGGCTCCCACTGTAATACGAACCTACTGGGGCCGGTGTGTATTTTATATTTCGCTCGCTAGGATTATTGCATTCGACGTTCGAGCCGTCCTTGTTTTGTATACCTCTTCACCCACGTGCC
Source organism: Vandiemenella viatica (assembly GCA_031002005.1). Lineage (NCBI taxonomy): Eukaryota > Metazoa > Arthropoda > Insecta > Orthoptera > Morabidae > Vandiemenella > Vandiemenella viatica. The sequence continues at coordinate 300,177,247 of CM061921.1, read as the reverse complement.
GTCGCGGCTATGCCTACTACTGCCTGAGCAGAAAGGACTCGCTGGGACGCTGGTGACGAGTGTGACACAAAGTGATTCATGGGACACGTCCGCTCCCACTGCCTCTTCTACTGCCAACTTCTGCGAACTAAACGCGTGGCGAACAGCGGCTGGTACATTCAAGGGCATTATCTCACCGATAGGACAGTATTCCGGTACTAAGTAACCACAGGCATTAAATGCAAGCTTGATTTATACTGGCACAAAGTGCACTGATGAGCTAACCTCACGTAACTTCGGACGTGGGTAAAGCTATTTTTAGGCTGCGATTCTTTTTTTTTTGTAACTGCTTAACGTCTCTTAACTGCGAGGTATTTAGAGACGAGAAAGGATGGGGGGGCAAGGAATGGGAAGGAATTCGGCCATGGCCTTTTGAAGGAAGCATCCCGGCATTTGCCTGGAGTGATTTGGGAAATCATGGAAAACCCAAATCTCGATGCCCGGACTGGGATTCGTCCCGAATGCGAGGCGAAAACGCTAACCGTTACACCACCACGCTCGGTTTGATTTTTGAATGCAGGGTAATGGTTCATTAGTGACTAAAGCTTGCCCAGCCGGAAAAGTTCTGTTTCACAATACTGCAGGTAGAACCAATCATATGTTTATTGAGTGGGCGCTTAGTCTATGCGCACCTCTTCCAATGTAGTTGGGAACCTCATACATACTGAGTTCATTAGAGGCGGGAAAGGACTGGGGACAAGGAAAGGGAAGTAATTTGGCGATGGCCTTTTAAAGGAACCATCTTTGCATTCGCCTGGAGCGATTTGGGAAAACCATGGTAAACCCTAATCTGGATGCCCGGACGGGGATTCGAACCCGCGTCCTCCCGAATGCAAAGCCAGAGCGTTACCGCTCTCCAACCACGCTCCGCATCATACATTAGATGCACGACTGTCTTTTCAACATTCATAATCAATTCTTGTGTGTTTAAGTTCCACGTTGAATGTTACTATGCCTATGACACACGACGCGATTCGCACGCTATTGAATCAACGTTGACTTTGCGAGCATGCATTCTTCGTTGAAATTTATTTTCATGAAATATACGATCCCATCAAGGTTTCTCCCATCAATTTAAAATCAAGTTGTTTATCTGCATAACACATAACTGTTTCTAACAACGCAACGTGTTGTTTGTTAGATGTTGAAATGAACGTAATGTTATCAGATAGAAATGTTGCTATTAAACATAGACTTTTGATATCATTTTAAATGACTCACCTTTACCGGTCGTGGCTTCACATTGCTAAAATCGTCGACTCCGATATGGCGTGGGCACTGAACGTTTTAATAAAATGGTTTTCTTCCTGGTGGTCACACGTAAGATGATATGGAACCCACATCATGAGTATTAAATACTGGAGTTGGAGGGAGTGCAAAACAGGGCAGCTAGATTATGGAAATTACCAAACGCTGCACTCAGTAACCGAAATAAAAAAAAAAAGAGTTGGAGGTTAGCAGATGGCTGAAGAGGAGGTTTATACTAGTTATGAGGCACTGTGTAAAACTGTGGCTAGATTTAGAAATAACATGCCCAATTGAGGAAATGAACTTGGCAAAATTAGAGACTGAATCAAAATAATGAAAATTAGACCTGAGGATATATATAAATAGAGAGAGAGAGAGAGGGAGAGCGTGTTTTTTTTTCTTCTAAATAACGCTTTAAACTTCGTTTAGGGGTTGCTACAGAGAGTGATTTCATATAGGAAATATAGTGTCGCAGCCCTGATACGCTTGGTTGAATTATGCTCCCCGCCCCTAGGAGGTAGGCAGGTTTCAGCGGTGAGGCGATTTGATGTTAGCGGCGGAAAACAATCACGTCTCACCTCACCGCCAAGATCAGCTGAGTGCTGCCTATGTTTCAGGGGTAGAGTCCTACTTCAACCAGGTTTTTCAGAACTTTGGATGCTGCTGCGACCGTATGTTTCCTGTAGGAAACCAGTCTCTGTACCACTGTACCAACACCTAAACGATCCATTTTATATAAAAAAATCAATATATCATTTCTTGTATAGAACAAAAAATTGTATAACGATGTCGAGTGAGTGAGTCTATCCATTCAGTTGTGTCATCTGAAGCAACATGGAGAGCGGGCGGATCGCGTGACCTGTAATGAATCAGTTAGTTGAAGTAATTATGTGTAGGCTATGTAAGATGGAAGGTGTGTGCGGAAAATACCAACGGGGCGTGAGATCCATCATGATTAAACAAAAGTAATCAAAAAATTCACTTGATAATTTAAATGAAATAATCGGACATTGCTGAATTGTCCAAAATGACATCATAAAAAAAGTACAGAAAACGGCGAAGTGCATTAAATTCTAATCAAATTTATTATTTGCTTGGTGGTTCCCATCAGATCAATTAGCATATGTATTAAGCATACTTAAAATAAAATAGTATTATAACATAGCAAACTTTTGTTAGTTTTTTTGCTACTTGTAAACCATGTTGGATGTTAGTAATTGTTGTTTAAATAGAGGATAAGATCGATATTGGTGACAAATTTAAAGTCCGTAGATAACAGCGTTCATGATGTAGACTATATGATAAAAATAGTCTAAAATTAACAGTTCTGTCGGCCATTTAAGTCTATATTTTCCAGCGAATAAATTTATGAGATGTCACAGTCTAAACGTTATCCCCCCCCCCCCAAAAAAAACTGTAGTAGAACAAAAATATTGTTTTCCAACCCCCTCTGCTTGTGCGACATCCACCTATAAAATAATTCAACGAATTTTTAAATAAGATATTTTGTTTTGGGAACATATCAAAAAAAAAAAAAAAAGACAGCGTAGCGAAAACGATAGAAATTCGTTTCCCTTCAGGTACAGAACCCTTCAAAAAACATCAAATCATAACACAGCAGTATACGAATGCTGTTATGTCGTGTGTTTAATTTACAATTTCATTAGCTGACACTATGGCTAATAGTAAATAGCAATTATATAGGACACAGGGTGGTACACCGCACCTCTTACACTAGCTTACCTGCTGTAAGAAGTGATCACCTGGGCGTATGCTTGAATGGTCCTCCACCGTCCATTTTAAGAACTTCACTTTATACAAAAGAATAACGCAAGACATATCAACGCAGAGGTTAATGGTTTCGCAGGCAAATGGTAATACACTCTTTCCTCTCTCTCAGCTTAGATATTCATTAAGATATCGACAGAAACTAGTTAGTTACTTGACATTTCATACGTATCATCAATAGCTTTCGAGTGATCGTTAAGAGCAGTATGTAAGTTTCGCATTATATTTAGATTTATTTAGATATATTTAGATCTGTTTAATTTAATCCCTGATTATTTAATGCTTGTAGTAAAGTAACACAGTACTCGTCGTCTGTTTTAAATTTATCTGCAGTAATGTAGTTAGATTTTATTTAATCTTGTGTTAATTACTACTGTTAGATAGTGTCCGTTTGTAGCAGAGTTTATGGCTAGTGCACCTCGTCTGTGCCCTTTGTATTTAGCCGACTCAGACCCTCAATCACCATGCTGTGAGTTGGCGGCCCCCAGCCTTGCTAGGTCTGAGCAATCGCAGAAGGGAATTCTGATAGTCGAGAGCTCTGATGTTAGGCAGTGTATTCATCCCCTTAGGGAAATAGCCAATTGTTAGGGGAAGAAATCCAGTGTCCTTTTGGTGTGTATTCCTGGTGGCCTGTGGAACAGGCCTTCCCGGATGCCATAGAACAGACGGCGTGCAACCCACTGAAGATTATGGCGCATGATGGCACCGATGATGATTGTCGCCATTGGTTGGAGGTTATCCTCTCTTTATTTCGGCGGTTGCCTGATAGAGGTAACAATGTGACGAGTGACTATGTGAGTGAGCAAGATATCGTCAGAGCTAACTGCAGCATTATAGATAGAGTTGACTGTGGACCTATGGTTCAGAGCTGCATCAGAAACTACGATGTTTCTGTGATGATCTTTGTTGCAAATTTCTTGATTTCCACCACAGGGTTGAGACGTGTAGGATTACCTTGAATAGGCCAGGTGTGCACCTTACACGTGAATTGGCTACACGGGTAGCAGAGGCTGTGTGAAGTGCAATGGGTGGTTTTGTAGGCCAAGGGAGGAAAATACGCCACACGAAATATTGTTACCGACGACCCAAGCAAATGCAGCACCTTATGGTAGAAGGAGCTTAAGAGAATCTCGTCCGTTAAAAGTTCCGGTAATGAACTGTAGAAGCATTTCTAACAAACAACCTGAACTTGAAAGCGTTATTAGTAGCACAGAAGCGGATATCGTAATCGGTACGGAAAATTTGTTAAATTAATAAAAATAGTATGAACGTTTTTCGTAAGGATAGATTACACCCTCATGGAGTTGGTGTACTTATAGCTGTCAGTAAATTCCTTTCATGCAGTGATACGATCTGAGAAATCATATGGATTGAATTCAAAGAAACCAAAACAAAACATGTTTTAGACGCCTTCTACTGTCCACCTTATGCTGACATAACTGTTGCAGAGGCGTAAAGAAATAGTATAAATAATAATGCTGGTCATTTTCAGCATCATGCTAACAGATGATTTCAACCTACCTTATACCGACTGGAGTAATTAAGTTCAAATTACTGATGGCAACGATAAAATAACTTCTGAAGTCATTCCTGACCTGTTCTGAGATCATCATATTGAGCAGCTAGTTACGGAATCAATGGTAATGAAAACATTTTAGATCTTGTGTTTACATGTATGTCAGAATTATTCAATGTCATTTGAACTACCACAGAAATAAGTGATAACAATGCAGTTATTGAAACAGTCACAGCAATAGCTGAGAGCAAAACTGAAAAACAACAGATTGTTTACAGATTCAATGAGGGCTAAAGGAGTGTTTTAGAACATACCTGAGGGTTATTCACCATACCTTCAAATTATACACATATAATAGTCAGCATAGGTATGGACATACACATGCCGAAATGGACAATGAAGGAAAGGAATGATCCACCGTGTTTTTCGAAGCAACTACCTTTGTAAGAGACTCACAGAAAACCCAAAGAAATTTTGGTCTTATGTTAGAAATGTCAATAGTAGTGACAACAATACGCCAGTACTATTTCAAGGCGGAGTGAAGTTAACGAAAGCCGCAACAAGGCTAACGAACTTAACACCGAATTAAAGAAGTCACTCTTTGATGAAAATATGGATAGCATACTCACTTTTCCACATCGTGTGTTGTTAGTGATCGATTAATTACGAATAGGTTCCACAAGTATTGTAAAACAATTAGAGCTCCTGAAGTGGATGATGTCACCGGTTTCCGACGGAATCCCAGTGAGAGTATTTTCAGAGTACACAGGGGAAATCGTACCATTTCTGTCTGATGTATACTGTGAATCCTTAGAAGAGAAAAAAGTACCTTCCGACTGTAAAGTCGGGCAGGTAACTCTCATTTTCAAGAGACATAAGAGATCTTAGGAACTATCGACTAATATCTAGAACATCATATACACGAAAGTTATTAATACGAAAACGAATTGCTTACCCCGAAGTAACATGGATCTCAGATATGTGCCTATGATATAGTGAAAGTTATTGATGCATTTTCACAAGTTGATGCACTTTTTTTTTATTTTCAGAATGCCTTCGACTCTGTACCACACATCATATAAGGACACAAGAAATTCGTTCAATTGCTTAGAAATTTAGCGCGATCTGGACGTTATTTCTGCATGGAGCGACGAATAGAAACTTACACTGAATTGTAGAAAGTTCAAACCAAGTGCATTGCTAAGAAAAGAAACCTGTTTGTTCAGAAGTACAAAGTAAACAATTCAGTTATTGATGTGGTCGATTCCCTGAAATTTTCTGGCGTAAGAGTGCAAAGCAACATAAAGTGGGACCTACACATAACTTCGGTCCTGTGTAGAGCTAATTCTAGGCTACGATTTATAGGCTGAATTTTAGATATTTTTTTTTTAATGAACGAAGGAGATAGCAAAACAAATCTCTCGTACGTCCAAATGTGCAATTTTGGATCCATTTCGAAAGAGATTGGTTGACAGTATTGATAGACTACAGAGAAGAGCCGTTCGATCGGTGACTGCTTGTTGTAGTCCTTACGAAAGCGTCACAGAACTGATTGGGCTGGGATTCTCTGGCAGACAGACTACATAAGTTTCGTTTGAACTTATTGGTAAACATGCGAACAGAACCTTTCATTTATGAGTGCTATGAAATACTTTTTCCACTAATCTACTTGGGTCGCAACGAGAAATAAGGTGTTGTACTGATGCCTATATGAATTATTTTGTTCTCATGCCATTCAGGATTGGAATGAATAGAGAGTTATTTTTAACGTTTAAAGCTATTGATATATGTTAAGGTTCTTCAGCTTCTTTGGTTAACATTGTACGTTCTAAGATTTTCATTGCCAATGTTCATAAATTTTACAGAAAGTTATTTTTTTCTAACTGAAAAATGTTTTAGTATAATTCTTCTTTACACATTTATGTTTGGCTGGAAATAATCTTACAGGGAGGCATTTATCGTAAATTTAGAAAACACTGTGTTGAAAATAATTGTATTTAATTTTTACGCCAGTCATTTTAAACATTTTGCTCCAGTATTCTTTCAGAGGATCATTAATTGCTACTTTTATTAAACTGTTGTTTAGTGGCTTAACTTTGATAAATCTTCTCTCTAAATCGTTTTCTTTTATTAATCCATAATACTTTATTAAAATTCTTGTGTGACAACTACTTTTTACTGCAACTGTTCTATTAGTCTCTATTTATTTTCACCTACAATTTTTTTTATTAATAGTGGTGCTACTCCCTTCCCCTACTTTGGTGGAGAAATTTACAATCTGAAAAAGACTAAATGACTTCAGCATTTCTTGAAAATTATCTGTTTTCTAAATTTAAGTTAAAGTCACCAAAGATTAAAAATTCTCTTTCATTTCATGATGAATGTGTGAGAACTGTTACAAGTTTACTAGAAAATGTATTATGATTTGTACTAATGACTCCACAAACTATCAACAAAATTATTTTTATCTAGTTCTAAATGTACTGCACAACAGTCAACTATTTGTCTACAATTTTTACTCAAATCTTGGGATTTTGATTTTATTATCTATACCCAAACATTTTTCAGCTCTGAACCCCCCCCCCCCCCCAAATGATGCTAACCAATATCGAATTTCTCATATAGTGCCCTGTGTCCAACGATACTATTTTTATGGTACTTATATACCCACGCAGTTGGTTCATTTGGCTGCGGCAGCGTGCTGGTTTCCGACATCTGACACGGGGTTAACTGTTTTGAGTCGCGGTGGTTGAAGAGTTTTTCATCATCAGGACTTTGGCCGACAAGGTAGAAGAGGTAGTGGCGACAAATTCAGATTGTGCACCAAAGTCGTGGATTAAGTGCCAAACCTATTCTCAATGCATATGGAGTGAGGGCATGCGACACTGTTGATGGTGATTCGTTCTTCGAATAAACTGGATCACCCCTTGGTGTAGTCCTGAATGGGCTGGCACCAGGGTCACCCTCTTCCTTCTTTCATCCCACATCGACAACACATTCTGAAGAAATAGAGATATTTTGTGAACAGGAAGGTGATATACAGACTTCCGTACTCTTAACAACTCATCACTAAATAGGGTTGACTTAGACCTAATTCTTACCGTGCGGGTAGATTACGACAAAGTACATGACGCCGTTCCTTCACTTCCCTGGTACATCCCCTCATCACCCTCTCCAATAAATGCAGAACTTTGAAACCTCTTACTACCACATGCCCAATGTGTCCTGCCCAATTGAGTTTAGTATTAAAAATTTATGCCAAGATACTTAGTTAAGATCTTCAACAAGCAATTGTTCCCTACCCTGTAATCATAGAAAAAATTTTCTTTACTATCCGTGTACCTAATAAGCTGACTCTTCTTGCCATTTATTTTCATTCAATGTTTAACTTATACAAGTAGTGTGTCGTTATCTATCCGCACGGTAATAATTAGGCCTAAGTCAATCCTATTTAGTGATGAGTTGTTAAGAGTGAGGAAGTTTGTATATCACCTTACCGTTATTTTTTGTTTTTGATAAATTTTCTTTAGTATCTAGTCCTGTTATTCGAAATAGGAACTTCTTTAGACAACTCACGAGTTATGGTCACAGTTCGTACGCATCACAAGATGGGTACTTGTTTCCATTGTCATAAGAATAATTTAAAACTTTTTAGTGTTTTATTCCATTGTATTTAAATTCAACTAAATTTACAGGTGCTCAAATAGGTATCAGATGCAATTTCAGCCCTTCAAAACATTCGGACTATATTAGGTGTTCTCCAGTGAAGTGACGTTCGCATCGACACGCGGGGTGATCGGTTGATGCTTTATCCTAGCATCCAGTTTTTGGTTTTGTATAGTTCAACGAAATCACCCAATAAAAATGCCGGGATGCTTCTCCCAAAAAAGCTTGTAGCTTCTAAGTATGGAAACCACAGGCCGGACACGACATTAAAGCCGGGTATTCTCTAGTGAGCTGTAACTGTAACCGAACAGATACAGTAACCACGTTCTAGTGTGTACGCGTGAAACGAACTTCGCTCGCCACGAACACCGAGACACCTCACTGAGCGTACTCACTAGCGAGCTGTAACTGTAACCGAACAGATACAGTAACCACGTTCTAGTGTGTACGCGTGAAACGAACTTCGCTCGCCACGAACACCGAGACACCTCACTGAGCGTACTCACTAGCGAGCTGTAATTGTAACCGAACAGATACAGTAACCACGTTCTAGTGTGTACGCGTGAAACGAACTTCGCTCGCCACGAACACCGAGACACCTCACTGAGCGTACTCACTAGCGAGCTGTAATTGTAACCGAACGTATACAGTAACCGTAACGACAAGTCGACTCTATCCGCAGTGTTCGTTTGGAGCTCTGCGATGTCGGAAGAAGTGTCTCTCGCTTGTGCAGCATACATACTTGTAGATACTTTACTGGATGATTATAAACGGCCACGAAGATGGCGTATTCATGGAATGTATCGAAAAAGAAGTGATCTAATTCTTCTTTTAAGAAATCAACAAATGAGTGGTCATTACAAAAATTTAAGGAGAATTTCTCCAGCTTGGTAAGGCAGGTTCTGCAGAGGAGTTTGTTGGTTTCGATTTGTGGAAGAAATGGAAGGGCGAGCTATATCTCGATTTATAGTGGAGGAAGAAGCTGAAGGATGTGGAGCTTGTGTAGTGGAGTAATAACCATAATTTTGTTTGGAGTTGTAATATCCTTGATCAGCACGCATAATCATCAGAAATATTTCATGTTGAATTGAATTTTTTGTTTCCCTGGTATAGTTTTTCATTTTTTTCCTATATAAAATCAAAGGAAGACTGTAGTTCCGTATCCTGTTTCGGTTTATCTGCCGCATTTTTCAGTATTCTGAAAGCCTCTCTCAGAATTTGTAATTTGGGATCTGGTTTTAGCATTTTGTTAAATGGTTCACGTAGTTCAGCGTCACTGTCAGTTTTGAGTTACCGTTGAGGTCCTCCAAATACAAATAAAATATTTTGTTTATTAATGATAGTAGTCCTTGATGTTCCATAGGACACTGATTTCGTTGTAGGCGTCTGTTAACTGAAGACATTTATCTTCTGTCCATTAACTCATGACGCTTGAAGATACTGGTAGGGTCGCAGCGTTCAACAACCTTCACTCTCGACGTCCACTAGCACACTGCGAGCGCCCTTTGATTCGCAACAAAACCGACAATCGTCGGCTCGCAGAGAATGCAACGCGTTCCGCTCGAGGCAGGCTCGCGAGCCACGTACACACTATCGTATTTGGTAACAGTAACGTGCAACGGTTACAGTTACAGCTCGCTAGTGAGTACGCAGCTTAACACACACACTCAACGCGGTGCCCGTACTCTAACCCCTACGTTACCGAGGCCGGCGGCCCAGTAAGTTCTCTGTTCAACTGGTCTCGTATGGTCGGCATATTGTAAAGCCCTATCTTCCTATCTCTAATCTTTATATATAAACATGAATGTATGTTTGTTTGTTGGTTTGTTTGTTCTTCATACAAATCCACAGTTTTTCATCCGATCTCGATGAAACTTTGCACATTTATCCTTTGAAACAAGGAGAAAAATACTGTCTACATTTGGTTGAAAAATTATCTGTATAAATAACACATGATGTGTCATAACTTCGAAATACGGCGATAGACAGACACGTTGGATGTGGACGTCTCCAGACCGTGTTTCCGTGTAGTGAACTGGCAGCTCAGTGATGCGGCCGGCTGTAGCGAGCGGTCGCTTCGCATTTTTCCTGGTGTCTGGTGTTGTGTGGTTAAGTGCTTACCAAGTAGATACAACAAAACCTAGTGAGAGTCATGGAAGCAAATCAATTCGTACGAAAATCTACGATAAAATTTTCCTTCGCTTACGGGTACATGCGTCCAAAGGCAGTGGAAATCGACGAGTGGCTCTACAATGAAATCGGCTTACGAGAGGAGAGTGTGTACGGCATTCAAGTCGACTTCCTCGCCAATGTGGTGTACGTCAAGCTTCGAGATGAAGAGGAGTGTCTGCGTATCTTAAAGGAGACTAATGGAGAAAGAAAATTCGTCCACAGCAACGGCGAGGTAAGCAGCGTCTCTATATCGCATGCTGGTCTAGGTATAAGAAATGTTAAGGTCCATAACGTCCCCTTCGAAATCTCAACAAATAGCATACAGAGAGCTTCCGAAAAATACGGTACAATATTCAACGTAACATCGGACAAAAGATATGGTAGTAGAAGATTCGTGGTAGACAGTGGTATCAGATCTGTTACAATCGATCTAAAATCCCACATACCCTTGTATGTAAATATTGCAGGCTTTAAGGCGCTTGCCATTTACGAAGGACAGCCGAGAACGTGTGTTATATGTAATTCCAATGATCACCTCAAGGCGGAATGCACTCAAAGGAGACACTTGCAACTACCATCTGAACGACTGGCCCCCCATACAGCCATTACTGGGGCGCCGCTAAAAGAAACATATGCTAATGTGGCAAACGGTACCACCCGAATCAATACAACAAGAAATGTATGAACCTGTGCTAGAAATGGAAACGGATAACCCACCAAACACCCCAATGGAGATAGAGAATACACTTATTAGAGAAGCACCCCAAGAATCGATGTACGAGAAAGAAAACAGTCTCACAATAGAGCAAGGAAACAACAAAAATGTCAAAACACGCTCTTCCGAAACACCACTGAAAGACGAAAAAAACAACCATGCCAAATGCCAAACAATATCCATTGCTTACATTACCCTTAGAGAAAAAGGAAGCCTTATCAATAAGAGAACGAAAGCAGGAAAATACACCAAATACCAAAAGGCCAAGACTCGAAAGGAGGAGAGTGGACTCAATAGCAGAAGAACTAGCAGAAAAATGAAGGAAAGTCCCCGCCATTCAAACAGGAACAAAATCTGCTGAACTTCCCTATAGCGGAAACCACAACAAGGAAGCAAGCAACAACGAAAACAAGACCGTCGAAACACATGACATGATAAAGCCCGTAAAGAGAATATATCCTTATGGTCGGGAGAACTAGATGACACCGAGGAAGAGGATATATCAAATGAAGCAGAGGTATGAACGATACAACTGCTCGTGACTGTATAGAGACATAATGACAGATAGAAGTACAACGCGGACTCAAACATACTGTGTGTCAACCCTAAATGTAAATGGGATAAAGAACACAACAAAAATACAATGCCTAAAAGAATATCTATGGGCGGCGGAGGTAGATATAGCGCTCCTTCAGGAAGTGGTGTGGGAAGGTGCATTAAACATCACTGGATACAACGAATTGAAGAATCCCGGCACAGATAACGGTCTAGGAACGGAAATTTTAACCAAGGAGGGTATCGAAATCCAAAACGTCGAAATATTAGAAAACGGAAGGGGCATAGCCTGCATGATAGCCGGAGCGCGCATATTAAACATCTATGCACCTTACGGAAATCAAAATAGAGAAAGAAAAAGATATTTCTACAAAACAGAGATTACCCAATTACTGACAGATACCTGCAACAGTCTAATACTTGCAGGAGACTTTAACTGAGTCATATCTCCAAAATACCAATACCCAAACTTCAAAAAATGCAAAGAACTAGAGTATTTAATAAAAAAATTAACACTGTCAGACAGTTGGGAAGTAAAAAATGGGCAAATTCCTGGTTTTGCATACACCACTGATAGCACAGCAAGTAGACTGGACAGAATATATGTCTCACCTGACATAACCAGCAAAGTTTCCTCAGTAGAGATCTGGCCCTTAGCCTTTTCAGACCACAATGCATACCACTGTAAAATAAACTTACACCCGCAAAAAATAATCAGAAAAAGGGGGCAGTGGAAATTAAATACCTCCCTTCTAAGCGACAACGAACTGAAACATTTAGTCAACGACAAGTGGAACCATTGCAAGAGGCAAAAAAGTAAATATAATACAACAATGCAATGGTGGTTGGAATGTGCAAAACCCAAACTCAGAGTCGCCATGATAAACTACTCCAGAGAGCAAAAGCAATGGGAAAATAGCACCAAAGAATTCCTTTTCATGGCATTGAGAGAGCTATGCACCAATAACACAGAAACGTTGCAAAACAACCGAAAAATAAAACAACTCAAAGCCAGAATAGTTAAAATAACAAGCAGGAAACTGCTAGGATATCAAATAAGAGCAAAAACGGGCTCCATCCAACAAGAAGAAACAACATCAACCTTCCATCTTGTCAAAGAAAAACAGAACGCAAAAAGAAAGCTAATAACTGAGCTAAAAACAGAAGGAGGAGACAGACTTGCGGATCAAAAACAAATAGAGGAAGAAGTAACAAAATACCTAAGCAAAACATATACAGAAGAGACAATTGATAAAGAAGAAGTCAACAAAATATTACATGCATCAATCCGGTGTTATCTCAACAAGACAATGAAACCATAAACCAGAAAATAACACGGGAGGAAATAGAAAATGCCATAAAAAGAAGCCCGAAAATGAAGTCACCTGGCCCGGACGGTTTGCCAATAGAATTTTACATGGAATTCTGGGACGTAATAAAACAAGAATTTGAAGACATGTACAACGAGCTATTGACTATGAACACAGCTCCAACTGAACTAGTAGAAGGATTAATTATATTAATCCCCAAGAAACCAGATAAGAAAGACATAGAAAATTTCAGACCATTCACTATGCTGAACTCGGACTATAAAGTATTCAGTCGAATTATCGCCATAAGGCTTAGAAATGTATCCGAGAAAGTAATAGGGGAATATCAGACCTGTTAGTGGGAATGGCAGATCGATAATTCAAACAATAACAAATATCAGAGATACAATTGCACTCTCGAAGGCTGCAAACGCAAAAGCATCCGTCCTGTCATTAGATTTCAATAAAGCCTTTGACCGCATAAAGCATACATATTTAAAACTAACTATGGAAAAGATGGGCTTCAGTCAGCAAATATGTAATATAATCTACACGCTGTTACACCAAGCGACATCAAGAGTACTCATAAACGGGGTAATAACAAAGCCATTAAGAATAACAAGATCCATTCGACAAGGATGCCCACTGTCCATGCTTTTGTTCGCACTCGCAGTTGAGCCCTTTTTAGCAGCAGTCTACAATACGGTTACTGGATTAAAAATCGGAGACAATAAAACTGCGGTGTGCGCGTACGCAGATGATATAAATATTATCACCACCAACTCATTAGACATACAGAAAATACGGGAGTTACTAAGGACATACGAAAGGGCATCAAACGCAAAACTCAATGTAAAAAAATCCGCAAGTCTGAAAATAAGTGATACTATGGATGCGGACAGCACAAGCTGGATACCAACACGTGACAAAATAAAGATCTTAGGCATTGAATTTAATAATACACCACAGAAAGCATCGGCTGCAAATTGGAGGACGCAATTAGTAGCAATAGGAGCAAGATGAAAGATTTCTGAAACAGAGAACTAAATACCATACAAAAAATACAGCTGATAAACAGAGTTGCCCTCCAAAAACTGTGGTACCTAGCTCACATATTTCCAATACCGACTGAAATAGCAAAGAAAATGGAGATGGCGATAAATTGGTTCATACAGAGTGGACACATTTTTAAGATCTATCACAAAATACTTAAGATGCCATATGACAAAGGAGGACCGAAGCTCGTAGATATACAAACGAAATGCACCGCCATCTACATGAGGAACATGTACAAACACCGTAAAGACATGGAAAGTAGTATAACAGGGTACACATTAAACGAACTAGAACCACGAAGGAGTACGGCACCAGTCGATATCAGCCATATAAATGCAAATTTAAGACATTTTCGCATATACTACATAGAAAATAGCTATTTAAACATAACCAGCGGTGAGCCTATTCAAACAACTAAGAAACTATATGACATGTTGCAAAGAGAGACGCAAAGCAAACTAGAAATTACGTACAGAAGAGACGACTGGAAAAATATATGGCAGAATGTTCACAATTAATACATCAATAGCCACGCACGTTCCACTTGGCATAGAGTAATACATAGGAAGATAAACTCAAATGAAAAGCTGTTCTCACTACACCTTTGCCCTTCTCCACAGTGTTTACGCTGTAATCTAGAGGATACGATACAACATCATCTGCTGGGATGTGAAGTTCCAGACATATGGAGGTGGACGAAAAGCAAACTAGCCATAATTAATAGAACTACTTCACAGAAATTCACGCCCGAAGATATCTTATTCCCAGATGTTACAATTCATCCTGCGACTAAAAGAAACGCTCACTTTTGGCTGTTGGGCATCTACACCCACTACGTCACCAGAAGAAGAGGAGAGATGTCGATAGAGGATTTCTGGTATTACTTAACCATCGAACACAACAAATTACTTAAAAGGGAAAAATACAAAGATAAGTTCGCACGCTTCTTGAGCGTGATAATGCCTCAATAAAACTAACAGAAAAATAAGAGTTCCAGCACCCACAATTATCAAGGGATACCAGTAAGTCAAGACAACGCTGTTGAAGCAAGACGGAAGATACCGACCCCGAAGAAAAGACGCCGGTAAGAGATGTTCCCACCTCAGAACCAACGCCCAGCAACGAACTGAAGTGCGGACTGACGCAAGAGGAAGAAGAGACCGCCGACAATGAGTACCCCCCACGAGGCCTTGCAGCTGCCACAGTGGACCCCTCGAGCTTGCCATACACCCCGGGCGCCCTGTCGAAAACGAGTGAAGAGACTGAGATGGACAAATTATAATCCTTTCGATTAGTTATGACCAGAAATCCAGAAAGAAATTCTTTTATTCAAATCTGTAAAAATTTGCTGTTATGAATGTCTAAACTGTTTGTTAACAATAAATTTTTAAAAAAAAAGTGGCTAAAGAGCTTGCTTACGAACGTCGAGGTCTCCAGTTCAAATCTCCGTGGAGGCCAAGATTTTTAAAAATTGTTTTTCATCGTAAGAGTCAGGTCTGGGCCGTAGGTTATTTGGATTGAATGTTAAACTGTAGATATTATAAAGTTAGGGGTGCAATGTGAGGCAAATCGTAGGTAGTCTTGCAATTTTGTAGGTGTACATTTTTTTACGTTATAATGATCCCTCAGGTGTTGTTCGCAGTCAGTGTGTGAGTGTAAACCACAGTAATCTTTATATATAAAGATGAATGTATGTTTGTTTGTTGGTTTGTTTGTTCTTCATACCAATCCTCAGTTTTCATCCGATCTCGATGAAACTTTTCACACTTATCCTTTGAAACAAGGAGAAAAATACTGTCTACATTTGGTTGAAAATTATCTGTACAAATAACACATGTTGTGTCATAACTTCGAAATACGGCGATAGACAGACACGTTGGATGTGGACGTCTCCAGACCGTTTTTCCGTGTAGTGAACTGGCAACTCAGTGGCTAAAGAGCTTGCTTTCGAACGTCGTAGTCTCCGGTTCAAATCTCCGTGGAGGCCAAGATTTTTAAAAGTTGTTTTTCATCGTAAGAGTCAGGTCTGGGCCGTAGGTTATTTGGATTGAATGTTAAACTGTAGATATTATAAAGTTAGGGGTGCAATGTGAGGCAAATCGTAGGTAGTCTTGTAAGTTTGTAGGTGTACATTTTTTTACGTTATAATGATCCCTCAGGTGTTGTTCGCAGTCAGTGTGTGAGTGTGAACGACAGTAATACTAATATAAATACGGAAGTAAGTCTCTTTCTTTTTGTTACGTTTTGACGACTATATGGCTATATCGTTGTGATGGAATTTTATAAGGAAAGCTGTATGAAGGGCACAGGATATTTTTTCCATTATGATTAACAGTTGTAGTCACGAAATTTTGAAATCTTACCGAATAGTGACAGAAATATGTTGGAAATTGATTCTCTTCAAGAGGCAGGTTCGACGGTAGAATGATATAGTCATAGCTTTCCTGTCATATTATGCCGACTCGATATTGTTTGGGACCAATCCTTCGTTACCAACAACTTTTTATATTTAATTCTGGCAAAAAAATTCTTAATCCACGCGTACGAAGTCGCGGGTACGAGGCTAGTATCTGATACAATCTCACATTAGCTAGAGCATGACCAACGCCAGTTTCACGGCAAGTTGAGTGAGGGTGCATCAAATTCTTCTCTACACCGGAATCCATCCAGTCCCTACAACCTTTTAAGACTCTCTTTGCCAAACAGAACATATATGTAGGTCTTCAGACAAGCTACATTCCTGATACAGCTCATTAGAGTTTTGATTGAAAATTCCTCTGAAAGGGAACCAATTTGGCACACGGCTAATACAACATGCCATATGTACTGCATTACCGAACATAAATTCCGAGAACGTTAATAACAACGGCATGATCGCTGGAATCATATTGTTTGCAGTTCAATGAAAAGTACTTCAATTTTCTCATGGTTTAAGAACAATACGTAAAAGAAAAAAAAAACTGAATTTAGTTCCTAATCCGAAGGTTGTTTGGGTCGTGAGTATTAAGCCAGTGTATAAGACGTAGGATAGTTGGGGTCTACAGACAGCGTGGAATCTGAATAACGGAGCATCCTGTCGTACGTCACTTGCGCAAAGCAAAAGCAGTTAAAATTCCTGGCCGAATTTTGAGGGCAAATGTCTTAGCCACTGAGCTACCAAACTGTCTGTATTTTTCTTTGATATAACTCGGGTACTTTCTTAAGAGCCGTCATATAAGAAAGGAGGTTTTCTCGAGGATAATACTCAAAGAGTCGTTCATGGGTAACAAGTTGTAAACAATGTGAACCACCACATAATTCCGGAACGCCTCCATAAGTGTCAACTGTAGCTAAGAAAGGCAGCAGTACAAAAATTTCGTCGTAACGTCTGACATTATGTAACTGTATTCTGCCTACGTAAACCACTTTTACCGCATTGCAATCATACGCCCGGAAAGTCTCCGTTCTTAAACTTGAAATTCAATTAATCTTTTAGCATTTTAGAAAGCTTGTGTAATACCGTAGAAGTTATATCACTTTATTTTGTATTTCTTGGCTGTTTATTTAATTCACGGTTCTTTCAATCAGTATTTAATAGTTTTCTTAATCATTTAAAAGTATTTAAAGCTTATTTTAATTAACATTTGGCTTAGTAGATTGTTGTGTAAGAATTTGATAATGTTGAATTGTTTACCGTGCTACACATTGCTTTTTCAAGTTGGTATCTATGTGCGGAAACACTCAGTATACGGTTCGATTTCATAATGGCATAGTTATCAAGTGCAGTTGAGGTTACAGTTTTCATCACGTGGGTTATATTCCAACTGTAATAATGTTATCAGACAGTGAATCAACATCGTACTGAAAGAAGTCGTATTTAATCAGAACAATGATGTACGCTGCTGTATATGGCTCTACGCCTCGTCGAAGGCGAGGTTATTAGAGGCGGGAAAGTAGTGTGGGCAGAGTTCGGGAAAAACTTGGGCGTCACCGTTTGAAGGAAACATCCCGGCATTCACCAGGAGATATTTTGGGAAATCATGGAAAATCCAAATTTGAATGAGTGGACGGGAATTCGAACCCGCACCCTCCAGAGTGTGAGACCAGAGCGTTACCGCTCACCCACCACGCTCGGTAATCAGAACAAGCAATATTAGTTATCAGCAAGCATTTTTGTAATAAACAGTCAGATGCATTTACTATTACTATTACTCTGCGATTCACTAAAAGTGTGTGGCAGAGGGTGCATTGCACCTATCCGAAAAGGTAATAGTTTGGAAGGGATATACGGGATATGGCAGGAGGCGCCCATGGGCTATTGTGAGGAACCAGTCCCAACAATCGCGTGGAGTGATCTGGGAAAACCATGGAAAACCCAGATCAGGTTGGCCGGAGAGCTTGATCGAAAGCTACTCCTTTCGGATTTTAAGTTTACTCACCCGGTAAATCCTTTCTATTCCATTCCCTAATCGCTCGTGGAAAAAATGAATACAGAAAAGAATCGGTTCTGGCCCTGATTTCTCTTATCTTATTTTCACGGTCATTTCGAGATACGAATGTTGCTGGTAGCAATATTTCCTTGCTGTCATTCTGAAATATGTCAGTCGTGAATTTTTCAATTAGCTTCCGTCGAGAGCAATGCCCTCGGTGCTCCAGGTCTTCCCAACCTAACTCCTTCAACATCGCACTTACGCTTTCCTTCCAACTATATATACCTGTCACGAATCAGGCAGCCCTTCTCTGGACCCTCTCTAATGCCTCCATTAACCCCTTTTGATGGGGACCCCATACAGAACTATATAGACTATACGAAGCTGTTCATTAAACAAAATATTTTAATTTAATTTGGTGTGTCATCATTTGCAAATTAGTATCTTGTCACTTAGTCAAGAGATTGACAGAAACTTAACAAGTTGTGAGGGAATGCTTTCTTCCATAGTCGACGGTAAATTCAGCAAGAAGACTAATTAGCAGAGTTTTTAATTAATACCCTAGAAACTCTGTACGCACACTGTTAGAAGCTCGAAAAGGAGACTTCCTATCACACAAACCTATAATATTAAGTATACTGTCAGAAGTTCCCTTAAGTAGCTACTGTAATTGCTTTTTTAATTGTTTCTTTCTTTACGCCTCGTTGACGTCGGGTTCGTTACAGGCGGGAAAGGAGTGAAGGGCCAGGGTCGAGAAAGAATTCGACCATGGCCTTTTGAAGGAACCACCCACCTCAAGTAATTTGGGGAAGCAATGGAAAACCTAAATCTTGATGGACCGACGTGGATTCGAACCCGCGTCCTTGCTAATGTTACCGCTCACCCACCACGCTCGGTCTCTGTAATCGCAAATCGTTTAGAAACAATCACAAACCTATGTATCAGTGCCGACTGCCCAACCGGAAGCGTGAACGCTGCGAAGTCGCTGATTAGAAACTGAAATTATGCTCAGGAGACTTCCTCAATTAGATGACAAAGGGAGCAGAAGTGAGCGAGATAGATGCAGATGAAGTTTTCCAATGAAATATGTTGATGATAGACGGACACATGACAGTTGTTCATGGAAACAATCAGGCAACAGATCTGCTTGCCTCTGAGCTGTCTCTGCTCGCGATTTCGATTCCGGCACCGCCCTATGCCGTCCTCCCATCCCAATCTTCGCTTCCAGATGCAATACAGATGTAATATGTTTACCAATAATGAATATAGTTTCCAACAAACACTTGCAGTTATAAGTTTTAGATTTTTCTTTTTTTTTTCTTTTTTGCCTTTAGTATGAACACATGCCATTTAAACCATTCTGACGAAGAATATTTCTTTGCCGACTTTTAAGTGACTTAACGAACTCAATGTTAAAACACAAGTCCAATCCAAGACTTAAACCTAGAAGTGGTCGACCGGTGGAAGATACTGTTGGCAAATCTACTTAGTCTTTCCCCGCATTCTTTAGGGTGCTATTGACCTGATGTCGATGACCCTAAAACCCTAACAACAACAAAAACAACTACAACAACAACTTATGTCGCAAGGATAGCCGGTTCTAATCCGACCTCGGACATGGGTGATTTTAATTACGAATTCTTTTTGTCTTGTGATGTCCGTACTGGATTTTTTTTCTTATGAACTTGCGCCTCGTTGACGTCAAGTTAGTAGAAGCGGCAAAGGACTTGAGGCAAGGAACGGGAAGGAATTCGGTCATAGCCTCTTGAAAGAAACATACCGACAGTTACCAGAACTGATCTGAGAAAAACCATGGGTAACTAAAATCTGAATGGACAGACAGGGATTCAAATCCGAATCCTCGAAAATGTGGAGTCAGAGCGTTACGGCTCCCCCACCACTATCGGTAAAAACATCCTTCCATTCACTTGGAGTAGTTTTCGGGAAACATGGAAAACCGAAATTTGAATGCGCTAACGAGGATTCGAACACACATATTTCAGAAAGAGAGGCCACAGCGTTTCCGATCACCAACCACGCTCGGTACGAAATTTCCCGGCCTTCGTCTGAAGTGATTTCGGGAAACCATAGAAAACTGAAATATGAATGGCCGTACTGGGATTCGAACCCGTGTCCCCCCGAAGCTAACCATCTGTAGCATCGTAGACAGAGTTGATTGTGGACCTCTGGTTCAGAGCCGTATTGAGGGGCTGAACCAGAGACTACGACGTTTCTGTGATGACATTGGCTGCAGATTTCTCGATCTTCGCCATAGGGTCGAGTCTTGTAGGGTTCCCCTTAATAGGTCAGGTGTGCACTACCCACGTGAATCGGCTACACGGGTGGCAGGGGCCGTGTGGAATGCACTGGGTGGTTTTTTTAGGCTGAGGGAGGAAGACCCGAAACACGAAATTCAGTTACGGGCAACCCAATCAGATACAACACAGGAATGTAGGAGCAACGTAAAAGAATCTCGTCAGTTAAAAGTTCTCGTAATTAACTGTAGAAGCGTTTGTAATAAACAACCGGAACTTGAAAGCGTTATTTGCAGTACAGAAGCGGATATCGTTATCGATACAGAAAGTTGGTTGAAACCGGAAATAAGTTCCGCCGAAACTTTTAAAGATAGCATGAACGTTTTTCGTAAAGACAGATTACATTCTCATGGAGGTGGGGTATTTATAGCTGTTAGTAAATTTCTCCCATGTAATGAAATAGACGCCGATACGAACTGTGAAATCATATGGATTAAACTCAACGTTGCTGGGTCAAAACTCATCATAGGTGCCTTCTACCGTCCACCTGATTCGGATATAGCTATCGTCGAGGAGTTAAGAAATAATGTAAATAGTATAGCTAGCCGTTTTAAATATCATGCTATGATTCTAGGAGGCGACTTCAATCTGCCTTATATTGACTGGCGTAATTACGTTCACATCACAGGTAGCAGGGATAAGGCAGCTTCTGAAGTAATTCTCGATTTGTTGTCAGATAATCATCTCGAGCAGCTAGTTAATGAACCTACGCGGTGTCATAACGGTAGCGAAAACATTTTAGACTTGCTGGTTACCAACAGGCCAGAATTATTCACCGAAATTTCAACGACCACAGGAATAAGCGATCACAAAGCGGTAATTGCGACTATCAAATTAATGACCGAGCGAAAAAGGAAAAAAGGGCGGATTGTATACAAATTCAGTAAGGCCTCAAAGGAGTGTTTTAGAACCTACCTGAGGAATAAATACCATAACTTCAAGTCAACAAAGGACACCGTTGAAGAGATGTGCCATCGTTTTATACATATAGTCAGGGAAGGCATGGAAATACATATACCAAAGCGGACAATAAAGGGAGAGAATGATCCACCGTGGTACACATGCGAAGTCAAAAGATTACTCAAAAAACAAAGGAAAATACACGCACGTTCAAGAAGGAAGGGGTGTTGCAGCGATTTAGAAACCTTAGCTGATTTAAGAGGACGTATTAAGAATGTAATGCGCGAGGCCTTTAACGATTTTCACTCCAACTCTCTCTCTAAGAGTCTCACAGAAAACCCAAAGAAATTTTGGTCGTATGTACGAAAAGTTAATTGTACCAACAGCAATATTCCAGCACTAATTCGTGAAGGTTCCGAGGTTAATGAAAGCCGCGATAAAGCTAACGTACTAAATACTGTATTCAAAAATTCATTTACAAATGAACATAAGGATAGTATTCCCGTTTTCCCACGCCGTGGCGAGTCGGTGATGGAATCATTACGAATAGATACTGCAGGTATCGTTAAGCAATTAGAGCTCCTGAAGTGGGGGAAAGCACCGGGCCCGGATGGAATTCCAGTAAGAGTATTTTCAGAGTATGCTGCAGAAATCGGGCCATTTCTGTCTGATATATTCAGTAAATCATTAGAAGAGCGAAAAGTACCTTCAGACTGGAAAATCGCGCAAGTAACTCCGATTTTCAAAAAAGGTGATCGAAGTGATCCTGGGAACTATCGTCCCATATCTATAACATCTGTTTGTAGTAGAGTTATGGAGCATATTATATGCTCGAACATTATGAATTTTCTAGATTATAATAATTTGCTTACAACAAATCAACATGGATTTCGGAAGAAAAGGTCATGTGAAACACAGCTGGCCCTATTTACACACGACGTAATGAAAGTTATCGATACAGGTTCACAAGTAGATGCAATTTTTTTAGATTTCCAGAAAGCCTTTGACTCTGTGCCACACAACCGCCTTTTAGCGAAGCTTCGAGCGTACGGTATATCGGATCAGCTTTGTGAATGGATAAAGTATTTTCTAACTGGTCGGTCGCAGTATGTTGTCGTTGAAGGAGAAAGTTCTTCTAATCTAGATGTTACATCGGGTGTACCTCAAGGAAGTGTAATAGGACCACTTCTTTTCTTAATTTTTATAAACGATCTCGGAGACAAAGTGAAAAGCCTTTTTAGATTGTTTGCTGATGATGCGGTTATTTATAGGGAAGTAAGAACTTTGGCCGATTGATTAGAAATTCAGCGTGATCTGGATGTTATTTTGGCTTGGTGCGCTGAGTGGCAACTTACTCTAAACTGTAAAAAGTGCAAGACAATGAGCATAACTAACAAAAAGAATCCGATTGTTCAGAAATACGAGTTAAACAATACAGTTATTGATATGGTCGATTCTATTAAATATTTGGGAGTAACAGTACAAAGGAACATGAAATGGGACATACACATTAATTCTTTAGTAGGTAGAGCTAATTCTAGGCTGCGATTCATAGGTAGAATCTTGAAAAATTGTAATGAACAAACAAAGGAGATAGCGTACAAATCTCTTGTGCGTCCACATTTGGATTATTGTTGTGCCATTTGGGACCCGTTTCGTAAGGGATTGATCGAAAGTATAGAGAAAGTACAGAGAAGAGCCGCTCGATTCGTGACCGCTTGCTACAGTCCTTATGAAAGCGTCACAGAACTGATTAGTAGATTAGGTTGGGAGTCTCTGGTAGATAGACGACATACGTTTCGTTTAAACTTATTGGAAAACATGCGTACTCCAACTTTCACTCATGAGTGTAGTGAAATATTTCTTCCACCAACCTATTTGAGTCGGAAGGACAGGAAAGATAAAATTAGAGAAATAAGGTGCCGGACTGATTCTTATATGAATTCTTTTTTCCCTCGTACCATTAGGGATTGGAATGCACAGCAAAGAGATTAGCTTTGGTGCTGAGCACCCTCTGCCACCCACAATTTTGTGAATTGCAGAGTATATATGTAGATGTAGATGTAGATGTAGAATGTCAGACCAGGTCGTTACCGGATATCCAACAGATACTTTTCCATACTGCAGCGTAACTAACAATTATGATAATGTAATATGCATACAATGGAAGAAGCATAAACAAAATTGGTGCTGGGCTGTATGGTTGACGTGCCCAAATGTCATTTTCGAAACATAAAAAAACTTGACTTAGCAACCGCTAATCTGCTGCAAAGATGGAGACTGGGATAATATTGACATCAGTATTTAACGTGTTATAAATAAGACTTTCCACTCAAGAAATCCACCTGACTTCTTTTCTTATAATAATTCCACAAAAAATATCATTTTTTCATTGCGCAGCAGGTTAGGAACTTGCAGCTTTTTTTTTAAATTATATAAAGAAGGTACGACAGGCGAAATTTATCTTCGGTATAAGCTAAGATCTGATCTCAATTTCTTGGTGCGTGCACTGCTCCAATTTGGTCTCATATTGACTTATTGTGTAATTTTAAATTCAGATTCTGGCTAACGCCAAATCTTGCCTACATGACTATACACCTCACTTCCCGTTTAAGGTGTTTCATGATTTGGAGCGCTCGATCCCTTATGCTTGATCACCAGAAGAGAGGTGGTGGGGGTGAAGTGATTACGAATCATGTGCTTCCCGGTTGTCAGTTGGGAACGCTACATAGTAGTGTCCATCGAATAAAAATTAAATTTTAATAGCTATCAACAATTATTGTTCTCATTTTCATAAGAGTTTCAAAAATTGAATTATTTTGCAAGATCAAAACAAACACATAAAAAAGAATTTACATGGCAAATTTAATTTAATGTGAAAGATATTATTTCTTTAAGATGAAAAATGATAGTAACTGAATTATAAGATCAGATCACAGAATTTACTGAAGTATCATAGATTTATTCCACCCAACACTGTCACTTCTTTCCTTATGGCTTTACGCCTCGTTGACATCGAGGTGTTTGAAGCTAATGAATGACTGCAACTAGAGCACTATGAGAAAAATGAAGTTACTGCTTAAAATTTCTTATGACATTGAAAATTATCCTGTAGTTTATTCATTTCCCGCACTTTTCATAGTGCAGGCATGAGCGTTTCGCACCTAATTTTTTTTTTTTTTTTTTTTTTTTTTTTTTTTCCTTCATCTCAATATACCACTTACAATTTACGTCCTCAATTATCTCTTCATATATTTTAATTTTTCTTCCTATACTGTTCAACTCTTTCTTCTATTAACAAACTAACCATTCTTGTGGGTCTTAAAATTTGACCCACCATCCCGTCTCTTCTTTCTGTAACACTCTTCCACAAACCACTTTCCTCACCCATCATTTCCAAAACACGATATTTCATTATCTGTCAATTTAATATTCAGCATAGTTCAATAACTCCACATTTGAAATGCTTCAGTCTTCCTTCTTTATGGTATTCCTAAAGTCTATGATTTACTACTATAAAATGCTGTGTTCCAGACAAAAGTTTTAAAAATTTCTTTTTTACTCCTAGATCAATATTTGAAACTAAAAGATTTATCTTTTTCAAGTAGGCTCTTTTAGTTAGTGCTATTCTGCTTTTAATATCATTTCTGCTTCGGCCATCAGTTACCAAATAACAGAATTCTCTTACTTTTACTGTGGCATCCGATCCTACTTTCATATTTAACCCACTATTGTTGCTATCATTTCTGCTACATTTCATAACTTTTGTTATGGTTTGGTTTATATTTAGTACAAAATCTTCCTTCAATATTTTTTTCATGCCATTCAGTAACTTCTCAAGTTCTTCAGTTTGTTCTGCTAACAAGACAATGTCATCAGCTGATGGTAATATACGGATTATTTCTCCTTCAACAAGAATGGCACATTCCAAATTTTCTTTTATTTCCTTTATTGCTTTCTCACAATGCAAGTTGAATATTAATGGGGTAGACTACAACCTTGTTTCACATAATATTTAAATGACGCATGTCTCTCATAATTCTCTTCTTTTATTATACAGCATATAAATTCTTCTGTCTCGATATTTTGGAACAGATTTCTTTAAAATTGAACATCATCTCCACTTAACATTATTATTCAGTTTTATAATTCAGCAAATGCCTTAAACGTATCTTTGTTTTTCTTGATCCGTCCATCAAGTATTAATATTAAATCCAGAACTGAATATCTTATACCGCCGTTTCTCCTGAACCCTTAGTGATCATCACGTACTATCTCTTTTACTGTGCTTTCTAATCTTCTGTATTTTATCCTGGTCAGTAGATTTGGAGCATGTGATGTTAGACTTATGGTATGATAATTATCACATTTGTCGGCTTGTGTTTTATTTGGAAGAGTGAAGATGACAATTGTTTGATATCAGTTTGAATATTCTTTGGATTCATTCTTCTCCTATGGATTTCAGAAGTTCTGCACAAATCTCATCAATTCCGAACGCCATATTTGATTTCAAAGCTTGTTTCTCGAATCATCATTTCACCCTTATATAATCTAACTGATATCTACCTGTATCCCCTGGATGTTTCCAGGTGTATGTCCTTCGTGTATAATCCTTAAATACTACGTTCGCCACAGAGAGTTTATATTTTTCACAAAATTCTAACATCCTTTTTCGTCGCACATTTCTTTCTCCTAAACCAAAACATCCTACAGTATTCGATTCTTTTTATTCTCCCACTCCGTAGTTTAATCATCCATGATTATCAGTGTTTCCTCCCCTTTCTCATATTAGATTAATTCTTAAATTTAATCATATATTTTCTCAATTTCTTCATCATCTTCCTGTGACGTTTGCATATACTCTTGTACTTCCATCTTTGGAGCAGGATCAGTTTTTATCCTCACCAAAGTAAACTGCCGTTAAACTGTTCTTAAGAACTCACCAGGTTTCCTACTCTTTTTTTCATTATAAATTCTACACCATTAACTTCAGTGAAAGCTTTGTGTAATAACTATTCTATGTTCCACACAGCATGAATCCAGTGCGTCCTTTCACTTAATTTCACTAATCCCAGTGACATCTATCAAGTAGTTCACAAGTAGTTCAATCTCCCTTATTAAGTTTTCTAATCTACCTGTCCTATTTAGAGTTCTAACAGTACACGCTCCGACTCGTACAATGCCTCTATCCATTCTGATGACTCCTTCCTAAGCAGATATCTCCCGGAGATCCGCTGAGGGGATCTATTTTACCTGCGGGATATTTTACCTAGGAAGAAGCCATCATTCTACATGTAATTAGAGAGGATTACAAAATATCTATTAATCTTTTGGATATTTAATGCGATGGATTCCCGTTAGCTTCTGTATTCCAATTCCGTTGATTATTTTATATTCATAAGCCTTTAGGGGTTGTTTCCTAGCCCCAGGACAAGAGGGTGACCTGATCCACTCCTCGCTCTTCCGCCCTTCTTTCAGGAGGCCGTTGTCAAGCAGTGGAATCATTAATTTGTCAGAGACTCGCTTGTGCAAACGAGTTGTACTAAGAAAGTAGTGGTTGATATTTGGTTGGAAGATGCTAATATAGTCTCTTCAAAACCGTTACCTACATATTTAGTAATATTAATAAGTAATGCATTATACTTAACTGAAATCTACAACAACGAGATGAAGATAAAGTCTGTAGATTATTGCAATTATCTTTTAAGAATGAAAATTGCTGTAATACTATATAGATAATTTCAACATGCAGATAAAGAATTTTGAGTGGCTTAAATAAAAATTGGTTTCTTTAAATGGTTCTGAATGGTATGATTTAAAGTTTCGATGCAATTTTTATCCAACAGCTGTTAAAATTGTGCAATTTTCCTATCACTACTATATTTTCAAAAACAACTTACGAATAGGAAGGGCGAAATTTTTTAAAACGGAATGAAACAATAAAAAATAAATATTATCATCTCAAAGACATAATATGTGCATAAAGTTCCTCTAGTACGAAGTCTGTAATTTTTTTTTTTTTTCACACACAGAAAAGTCGCTAGAAATTTGATTGTGATTTGGAACGAAATTTTTGGTTTGTTATAAACATCATTGCTTTCGGAATCTTCGCAGGATTAGTATAATTAAAAAAAACAACATATATTCCAGTTAGTTGTTGGAAAGTACCAGATTTTTATCAGCGGTGTGACTAGTTTAGTTTATATATGGAAAGCTTAAAACAATTTCGATTTATAAATGGAAATTAAACGAAAAATAGAAAATAACTTCGAGTTAGTGAAAAGACCTCTCTGAAAATTGTAAACTTTTTTACGTTTTTGCTTAAGGTTTTACGTCTCATCGACCTACATGTCACTAGAGGCTGGAGAGAATTGAGGATAAGGAACAGGAAAGAATTTGAGGGTGAACTTTTGAAGAAACGAACCTGGAGTGATTTCGGGAGACAGTGGCAAACCGATATCGAATTTGGTTTTGTTTTGTGATTCAAGATTATGGATTCTGTGATTTAAATTTTCATTATGAAACAGGTATAGTGTTTGGTATATAATTATGATGCTGTCAGTCAGCTTCGGATGGTTGTTCCATTGGAATGGCATGATGTAATCATGGCCATAGCGACAAACATAACAAACCACTCCCGACAGCCGACATTGTATCGACACGTATTAGTGGAAATAAAATCGTCATATGGCATTATTGGCCTGGAGATTATTTGGCTGCTAGGTGACAGGATTTTCGATTTGCCGCTCAGTGCGCACCTTGTCGTAGCTAACTAACCTAATGTAGTATTCCTATAGGATATAGGCAACCTACAGCTAAACGCGGAGTCTGAAACACGGAAGCGTTTTGACATACTTCACATTACACGCCACGCTGTGCCAGAGATGAAGGTATGGTTGAGGTCCCATGAAAACACCAGCCGACATCGGAATTCAAATCTCCAGTGAGACACCTTGCCATAAACAGCCAAATGAATAGCTCATTGTTTTTAATAAAAAATGAGAAATACTTTGTCACTTGTTTAATAGTTTTAATGAAAAAAGAACTTCATCAGCTTAAAATAATAAACTCCTGCATGATACGCATAAGCTTAACAAACAAACCTTTAAGCTTCTTAAGGTTTGGAGGCTGAATGCACTTAAGGGAATATTTGCCAAATGAAAATTAAATTCAAGATGAGTTTAATCTCTAGTTAACTCTCGCTATAAGCTTCTTCTCAACTAAACTTTTAAGTTCTTGATATATGAGACATAAAAAAAAAAAAAAAAAAAATGGAGTTCATAGGACTTTTGTGTGAGTTTCGGGGTTACGGGTTTTACGGCTCGTCGACGATTGGGTGGTTAGAGGATGGTGGGGAGAAATAACCTCCGCCGAATTCGCCAGGAGTGAAATATGGAAACCAAGTAAAACCGAATTCAGGATTGTCATACGTGAATTTGAACCGGCGTCCTTCTGAATGAGGGACTCGAACGTTACCGCTCACCCAGTGGGATCGATATTGAAAACTCATTACACGATATGTATTACACGGCATCCGGTGATTTAATCTGTATGTACAGTAGCTTGCAATGCTCACAAGTTTCCGGTGTTATCTGTCACATGTAGTATGAATTTTAGTTTTTATGTTAATGTGAAGAATAACTGAAAGGAGATGTTTCGGGACTGCAGGAATGCGTACGACCTAGAAGAATGTTGATTCACCACGGATTTCTGAAAAGAAATGTGGAGCATTGACTTCATTGTGGTACAAAGAAATCTATTCCCAGTAACTAATTGTGTCTGTGGTCGGGATAAATCAGACACATGCGCATAAACGCCTTCCGGCAGACATCCCATCCGTCATAATGACTATCAGAGGCAAAATTTAAGGGTCTATGTTTTCTGAATGGTACCATTATGTTTACCATAAATTTTTAAACGTTCGATACGTTTTCTCTGTATTTTAATAATTATTTTTTTGATTTCTTTTTGAACTCTCACAAGGCGAGTAATTGTCTCGATAAAAGTTGATCCATCAGCATTATTCTTGTCATGTCTACTGAACTTAGATAGTAAGTTTGCTGCGCAGCTGAACAGATAACGCATAGGTGTCATTTCATAGGAAGTGAAGCTTGTGTTGCGTATCTCCCTGTGACTCTTGCTACGGCCGACACTGATAACGACGATTCACTGGTGAAGATACTTGTCGACAGTTTACTATCAAATGCAACCGACACTATGATCTAATCACAGCAATGATTTTGCTGCACACATACAGTCCTGAGAGGATACTCTCATTTTTTTCAGCCTATGTTTATGTTTATTTCGTTCCGGGTGGCTCAGTGGTAAGGTTCTGGCCCGACATTCAGAAAAACGCGCGGTAAATCCTCTGTCTGGCCAACCAGATTTTGCTTTTCCATGATTTCCCGAAATCATTAAATGTCGGGACCACATGGCCAATTTATTCCACGCTGCTTGATCATAATACCTTCCCGGATCAATAACCTCGTTTTCAACTAGCCGTAAGCCGCTTACAATAACAATAATCCTTCTTTTCCTCGTTATCCTACACATTTTCCTTCCTGATCGTATGGTTATTTTTCATCAGTCGTTTAATATTCTCTAGTTTTATTCTTTCTTATGTCCTCTACTGTATCTTCTTTCAAATTACTGCCGATATCAGGTGATGTATTAAGTTCATAGCTGGCAATCATTCTTAATAATGTGTTGTAAACTAATATACCTAATTAGCTGCAGGTTATAACTTTTATTCCCAACTGTATTTTTGGAAAAGAAATTTTTGGATGAACAAATTTGGGTTGTTTAAAGTTTCCGGAAAAGTTTAACTAGATTAACAGCATCGTATTTAATACGGATTATTTATTTCTCTTTCCTCAGTAAAACAGATGAAATTACCCGTTAAATTCACGTAGTAATAGGTGGGATTTTAAATTCTGAATCAAACTACACCAATCACTATAATGGAACTAGGCTCATTAATTACTTCCATCACTAAGGGAGTGGCGTTTTTATACTCTCAGTGTAACTGGAGAGAAACCCGGATAAAATTATTTGCTGTAGTGCGCCTTAGTAGTTTGTTAGACGCTGCACTTCAGCCCCTTTTGTCTGCCTGCGCGCGCAACAGGAGGCGGATTTTTTTTTTAAAAGATACAGTCTAATTTTTATTTTGCCGACACTGTCAGTATAGGGGATAACACGTTGGGCTCGCATTGCAAGGGTCACCAGTTCGAATCCGGCCTCGGGCACTGATGATTTTGATAAAGTGTTGTATTCGTCTTGTATTATCTTTACCATCGTCACCGAAAATTAAATGAGAGATTCCTGGTACGATACTTTGTTCAATTTATATTGGAGCTGGCCAAATGGTGGCTAGGACCGAAGAATTTTTTTGTGTATATTTTGACGCTATTGACCTTAGTAACATGAGCGACAGACGTAACGTGTAAAGTGAAAGTCAAACATAAATCCATATCTTATGCATTAAGCTTGGTTCAGGGTACGCCGCCTGTTTACCTCTCGAGAACGTTTCGTCATCGTAAAAATTCTGTAGCTTCAGAAACCTAATTATACGAAAATTTAGCATCTTAGTTGGACTTCAGCTACTTACTTCCGTTCTCAGAAGTACTTACGTTAGTGGGGAAAACTTTTATCTGTGATGAAAATAGGAAACTGATGCTTCATTAATGTTATGTTTGGCTCTGATTAACATACTAACCTGTACTGCAGCTATTATTATCTCACTACAATATTTTATTAACATCTCTAAAATACACAAAATCTGAATTTTAAGATTTAATGTGATATGTAAGGCAAATCGCCATGGAAGATATATAGTAATTGACGGTAATACTGTATATTAATCGTGCAGTCGGTAGTGAGTAAATGCAATCACAAAGTATTTAGGCATTATCTTTTGAACTGTGAATAATAATGTTAATAATAATAATGTATTACGTCTATTGAAGGGAATGTAAACACTTATGGCAGGACGAGAAACTTAATGGAAACTTAAAAACAGTTGTCACGGAAGATAAATCTGCGGGTATGGCTTATGGAATGGGGTAGACTTCCTTTTTTTTTGTGGGGCGTTAATTCAGAGTAAGAAGCCAGCGATATTAAATAAAAAATATAAAAATGGAAATGTTAAATATTGATAACTTTGTGTATTCTATATATAAATTAAAAAATGAAAGACTGGAAAGCAATAGATGAAAGTGATAATAGATGCTGGTGATGGCCACTGTAGGATTTATGGTGCAGGTTCAATGAATAAGGAGGAAGATGGAGATACAGTAATTGAAGCTGAAGATGAAACTATTTAAGTCTGTGTCTGAATTACATTGCGCATAACTTCAGGTGTATAATGCTGTGACACTGAAATGTTACAGAAAATAAAGGCGTAGACACCAGGTCGAGCTTTCCTCCTGTACTACCCGTGCGTAAGTGCAAGGGGTTTCCTAAGTCTGTTAGCATGAAAAATTCCCAAACATATTCGATGAAAATTCCGAGAAACTGGTTCCTACTATACATCAACACAAAGAACAAGTGCAGAGGTGGAAGGAATTGGTGTAGTGCGTTAGAACAGTTCTGGATTCATTTTAACACCTGTAAATTAAGAAAATTCTCAGTGTTTTTATATATCTTTATTACTTAAAAAGGTCTAAGATTAAAATGCACTGGAACTTTTGTCTATTGTCATCGCATGCTCTGATAAACAAGTACGGAGGAACCGTCATCCAGCACTGGGATTTCCGTGATTTTCCGAAATCACTCCACGACAATGCAAGAGGCCAAGTCCGAATTCCTTCCCGCTTAGTGCTCCCCACCGCTTTGTTATCGTATCTCAACTATAATGACCTAGATGATCTGTAAAGCCTCAAGCAAAAATAAATTAGGCCTATCTCCTCCATTCACTTGAAACCCCGAAATATCTTGCTCATATTTAATTGTTTCTGAAAGAATTATATTCAAAACGTAAGAGACAGAATACTGAGAAATAAAATGTTTTCTTTCGTGTCACTTGCTATTCTGCGCCAAGGCAGAGCATTTTTGTTTCGAACAGCAACACTGAGCGAGTTTTGACCCCTTCTTACCTTTATATGCAATGAATACTCTCGCCACCAGAAGCTTCCATTGAAACAACTTCTACCTATCCTTCGCAATTTTTACATCTCTCATCTTCCATTTTGCTTCATTCATATCCTCACCTATTGAACCAATGTACCTCGTCCTTCTCCTTCCTCTCCACATGTCCTCTGCAAATGTCTTTACCGTCATCGATGACGTTCTGTTTTTTGTTAACATTTATCTTATACTCAATGTTCTCGTGATTTATTCCAACTAACTAATCCAATATGCAAACGAGAAAAGGTTTCCCGTCAAATTAATCGTAAGCGAATGACAATGTAGCGTATATATAGCTATAGCGAAGAAAGTACGTGATGGCAGATAACGCATTACGGCAATTGGTTTTGACAGCCCGTTACAGTTTTGGCTAAAGTATTTTGGCGATAGCCACATAATCAACTGATTCGATCCCCGGTGGTGGTAGAATATTTTCATCATTCGCATCTCAGCAAGAAAATTTTCGACTCTTCATCAGCATATCGTGAACGAAAGGCCTGGGTTAAATCTCAAACACCTATTCGGTGCCTATAGAGGGAAGGAATACAACAGTGTTGATTTGAACCTTAAATTGAGTGACCCTTTGGGTGTCTTCCAAAAGAGAAGTGTCTATAGGGCATGCACTACATTTAACAACTGCTATCCTCAAACATAGAATTACACTTAACCTAGACACACAGAGGAAAAACAAACTGGCCACCCGGCCATCGTAATATAACCTGACCCAGGGCTGAATGGATATACAGTAGTAATACTAGAAAGACAATTTGGGTTTAGAAGATGTGTTAAGAAAAAAGTAAATTCCATCTATGCAACATATTTTGATAATACGTGAACGTCTGTATGCAATAGTCTGATAGTCTAAAACAAGTTATTATAATTTTAAAAAATTAAATTGCGCTAGATCTATTTGTAACGATAGCGACTGCAAACATAGCGCAGCTTGAAAGAATTGGTGAATACGCACGTAAGTGGCTCACAAAAATTTATCAGTATGAGATAAATAATGAGACGCAGCAGGCTATTTCCGTATCTTCAATTGCACGTATTTCTGAGGTTTATCAGAAATAAATAATGACGTTCTTGTAGTTTTTTTATTTTATAATAGATAGTTTAAGGTTGTAAATAACTTTCCTCCGAGAGGTCATACAACAGTCTTTTTGTTTTTGTTACTTGCTTCTAGCTTACTCATTGTCGACGTCGATGTTATTAGAGGTGGGAAAGAACTGGGGACATGGAATGGGAAGGAATTCGGCCATGGACTTTTGACGGAATGATTACTGAAACCATGGATGGACGGATATGCGAACCCGTGTCCTCCCGAATGCAAGGCGAGAGCGTTTCCGCTCACCCATCACAGTTGGTCCCATACTGCAGAATAAATAACAATGCTAATTATGTGATATGTATACTGTGGAGCAAACGTAAATAGAATTGCTAATTGACGTGGCTAAATAACGATTTTGAAACGTTTAAACCTTGATTTAGCTAGCGGTAACCTGTAGCAAAGAGAAAGATTGGCTTGACTTTTATAACAGTCTTTTAAGGTGTCATAAATATGACTTTCTGCCCATGAAATCTACCTTCCTTCTTTCCTTATAGTAACTCCACAAAAAGAACTCCCTCACTTTTTACCTTGTAGCATGTTAGGGCTTGACAGCATGTGTCTTTGAGGATGACATTTTTTTTAATTGTGAAGTAATTATCCGCGATATAAGCTACGACCTGATCGTAATTTCTTGCTTCGTGAACTACCCCGATTTACGACTTAAATCGAATGTAATTATAAATTAAGATGCTCATTAACACTAAATCTTGCCTACACTTCCCGGTTAAGGTCTATCATCGCTCCCTTATGCTTGATCACCAGAAGAGAGGTGGTGGGGGTGAAGTGATTGCGAATCACGTGCTTCCCAGTTGTCAGTAAGACTTCGGACTCGTCACTGCACAGTGCATTCGTGTTCTACGCTCAGGCGAGACAGGTCGTCTGGCAGTGGCTCTCCATTCTTCAAGCAGACAGGAGGTGAGCCTCAGATTTTTATGCGGTTATATAGACATTTTGTAGTTTTATTGTCGCAATTGAGTGAGTTGGTTTGCTTTACTGTTGGCAGCCATTGTAATGAAAGGGTTAGCCACTGGCCTCGCGTTACTTTGTTAGACAGTTCGAGTCCTGCCTCTGGCAACAATGGTTTTAGTTAAATGTTGTATCCGTATTGCGGTGTGTATACTGAGTAGAAAGCATATACTATAGAATTTGAAAGATCTGAAGACTCATAATAACTGTAAGGCCTAGAAGCCAAATGCCACTTTCGTTTTTTTTTTTTAATTCCTCTTGTTAACAGTTGTATCTTATTACTTATTTATTTTATATATTTTATAGTTTTCAACACTTTAGACTTTTGATGTCTTATTAAACACATTTTTGTCTATTTCTGAAATCCTGGAATAGTTGTGTGAATATAGCGCAGTGTAGCGAAGCAAATTCTGTGAAATAGACGCAGTAGTAAAACGAGCATTGTTAGAGAGTGATAATGCTCGGTGTGGTGTTCGGAAGGACGTGCGTTTGAGTCGCTGTCAGGCCATCTAGATTTCGGTTTTTCACGGTTTAATCGAAATCAAACTAGGTTAATTCCTGGATGGTTCCTTAAAAACTCCATACCTACATTCCTTCCCATTCCTTGCTCCCACCATCTCCCGGTTCTAATTAAATATTTCAGGTGACACTTCACTAGTGGAAAACCGATGATTCAGTTGCGAGATGTTGGCCATGGTACTTAATAGCGTCCATGTATTAAGAATTAACTTATTAATCGTTATCAACCACTGTAAATATTTTCACATTAAGAAACAAAAAAACAAAAACTGCATAATATTTAGGGTCAAAGAAGATATTATAAAAAACTAATTTCTCCGGTAAATCTAATTAATTGAAAAGGATATCTCTCCATTACGACGAAAAGTGATACTAGCCGGATGATCAGATCGGATCGCATCGCAGCAGATACGGGTAGTAGCATAGAATTGTTACACCCCAGCTGTTTTTTTACAAAATTTCTTTAATCCTTCGGTGAAATCAAGGACTTTGGATGAAACGAAAGACAGCAGTTAAAGTGTTATGAAAAATGAGATTACTCTTGAAAATTTCTTATAATATTGAAATTTATCCGGACTTTTATTGGTGCCACACCATTTCCATAGGGTAGATATGAACTCCACGCAGACACATATTTATTAATCTTAATACCGCTTAAGATACAATTCTCTTCAAAATCTACAACAATCAGCCGAAGATAAAGTACAGAAAGTGATAAAACTGTCTTTTAAGAATGAAAATAGCTGTAATACAATATATGTGGTTTCAGTATGTAGCTGAAGATTTTAGTGTGCCATAAATGAAAAATTGGTATCTGCAAATGGAGTTGGGTGGTATAATTTAAAGTTTCGATGCAATTATTATTCAACAGTAATTGATTCTGTGTAATTTTCCTACCACCATTATGCTTTACAATATGAGGAATTACGAATACAAAGCGCGGATTTTCTGAAAACGGGAAGAAACAGTTAAAAATAAAATGTTTCCATCTCAAACTCAAAATCTCTGCATAAAATTCCTTGGTGATTGTGTCTGATCATTTTAGTTCACACAGACAAAAAACGGTAGATTTTTTTCCTGATCTGAAACAGTTTGTTTGGCCGGCCATAGCTGCCTTCGAAATCTTCGTAGGATTAGCGTAGTTAAAATGCAGACATCCTAGATTGTTGTTGGAAGTTCAAGCATTAAGAACGGGCTGTAGTACCAGACTTTTATCAGCAGGGTGACGAGTTTAGATTTTACGTATCTATCAGCAAAACTTAAAACAATTTCAATTTAAAGATTGAGATTAGATGACAAGTAGAAAGCAACGCTGGGATAGTGAAATGTCCTTCCCTTAAGATTATAAACTTTTTAATGTTTTGTTTAGGGCTTACGCCTCGTCGCGATAGAGATCACTAGGAACTTAAAGGGGATATGAAACGGGGTTGAATTTGGCCGTGGACTTTTGAAGGAACGATAATAGCAATCGGCATTTACCTGGAGTGATTTTGTAAAACCCAAACCAAGATGGCCGGATCGGTATTAGATGCCGCGTCCATCGAATGCAGGGTTCAAGTTTTAACGCTTTTCCACCTGGCTCAGATACTAGAAACGGAATACTTTACATGTCTTACAAGGTTAGCGAACTTCTGATGCGCTTTCTTCATTTTCATTTTCACTTAACGAGGAATCCAATTTACAAATATGTTCCTTCATATGTTCACACAAAAGTCCTTTATCTTCGAAAAGAGCATAAGGCTTGTTGGCCTAATTCAGATAATCAGGTTCAATTTGTTGAGACACATTATGTCACGGATGAAGGATTATCTTTCAAACAAAATCCAATATTTTCTTCAACACGTTCAGAACCGTCACGCACAGATCGGTGGCTGAATTCTAACTTCAGCAAAGAATTTAGAATTTCATTACTCGCAGGCAGTTTTACCGCAAAGATTTTGTGATTTTTCTCTTTCAAATGAAGGTGCTTTTTGATTCGTGGTACAATGTTATGGAATCTACGATTTAATTTTACTTTACGAAAAATGTATCGTACTGCGTCAATAATTATGATTCTGTCAATTAGCTTTGGATCATTTTTTCGGTGATGAAGCATGGTATAATCACATTCATAGAATCAAACATTTCAAACCATTTCCCACAGACAGCATAATCCGAATCAAATCATTGTATGGCATTGTTTGCCGGGATTTGCCGATTACTGTAGTGGCTAACCAACCTAACTCGGCAATCCTACTGGTTATAGGGATTGCAATCCAGCAAAGTGGGATCCCGCAATCCCGCGGGATTCCGCATCATTAGACAGTCTGGTGGATCCCGCACAAAATTAAGCGGATCCGCAATCCGAAAAATCCGGCGGAAACGCGTGTCAGTCTGCGTGACTCGCTGCCCCACTCGGTCTCTGTCGGATATTTTGCACTGTTTGCCTGTACCCTTGCAGTTGGCATTTGACTCGTGTCAACAAGCATTTGTTTTTGTCAACCTTCGTCATTCGTAAGTAAATAAATACACTTTTATGTATTCATCAAAACTTACGTTTGTTTCGAGTACACATTTCTGTAATTTGAGTTATGGTGCGTATTTAGTACGATTTTCTAACTATATAATTATTTCTTAAGTGTCGCACACGTTATTTGAACTACACGGTTACAGCTTTTTATTCACGGTTTTATTATTCCCATTTTCTGTATTTGCAGATAAAGTAATTGTTACAATGTCCTAATTTGCCGCTGAAAATTTGATTATTCGTTGATATGAAACTAATGTTATCGTAATTTCAACGATCGCGTACCTATTTATTTAACAGCTATCAAAAGGAAATTGTATATCCTTTGACTTATTGTTGTTTTGGCCGCTGCCTCAATGCGTTTCTTTGACGAAAGCCACCAGCTTACATGTGCCGCTCAGGTTACGATTAATCCCTCTTCTCCTTGTTATTATTTCGACTAAAGGTAAAAAAGTTATAATGAAATTTTCACGGATGTATCGACGAATTGTGTTGTAGGAACACCATACTTCGACGGCTGCCTCCGCCGTCTTCCTCACATGCGTAATTTCGTGTGTTTACAATGAAATCCGGAGATCTCGTACAACCTATGACGACTTCACTGCAATCATTCGCCGAGAAAGTCTCCTTTCCTACTAAAAAATAATAATTTCCACTCTAAAAACGTCGTTACGCCACATAAGTAAATCTGAAATACTTGACAGTTTACGTGTTGGTGAGTAGTTTCTTTTAATAACATTGAATCAACTGTAATACCAATCAAGGAATCAGGAGATATAATAATGAATCACGCAAAAAAGGCCAAGTATCGTGCTTGTGCAGTGACAAAAAGTTATGAGATCTTGTTCTGAGCCAAGTCTATACTTTACAGAGTATATTCACTTCACTTTGTGAAATGAAATGCTTTTCTCGGTGTTATGTAACGTTTATTTAGATTAAAATAAAAAAACTCTGGTAACTTGGCCACTAAGCAAACCATATTTTTAAACTTATGTGATGTATTGTGAGGCACATAATATGACCTAAGACTCAATATTTTCCATTTTTATTATTTATTTAAAAATTGGTTTAGATTAAATTACTAAAAAATGTAAAACCTCAAAATACACTTACGACACGCAAAAAAGTTTTAATGTCATTTTTCCAATCAAAATATTGTTAACTGTTAATTTTTATAATTTAACATTAAAAATTATTTATTAATTTCATTATTATTTAATTTATTAACGTTTTAAGTAACTATGTTTTAAATATATGCATTAAAAAGCTGTTTCTACCAATCCCGCACGGATCCCGCGGAACTGAAAACACTGCGGGATTGCAATCCTTAGTACGTACAGCTTGACGTGGAATCCAAACCATGGAAGCGTTCTGGTGTACTTCACATTGCACTGCGAGCTTTACCAGAGGTTAAGGCCGTGTTAAGGGCCTATGAACACCCCAGCCGCAATTGAGATTGGAACCACCCCAGTCGCCTTAACAATTGAGCCGCCAGGCCCCTTATCCCGTATCAGTAATTTACGTTCTGGTATTTTCACCACACAACTCTCCCCATTTCGAAGAAAGCGTTCGATCTTTGATTTAACGCAATTAAAAAATGACTGCGAAGAAATTGTAGGTCTTAACTTATGCGCCGGAAGTGTCTGCTTTATAGGGAATATTTTGTAAAATCTCCTTTCCCGTTTACGGGTCGATTTTTAGCAGACTTTCCATCAGCGAAAAAGTCTAATTCGCCCAGTGACCAGAGGATACTCTTTATCTGGGAAATGTGGCACCTAATCAGTTCTTGTATTCGGTACTACTAGTGCTTCTGAAACAGATTGTATGCTGTAAACAGCCAAATTATCCGATTTTTTAATTTTTTTAGACATTATTTATTATACATGTAGTGAAGATACCTTGTCATTTACGTAATAGATATAAGGATAAAAGAATTTTATCAGCTTAAGATAGTAAACTGCTGCATGACAGACGAAAGCTTAATCAAAACAGCTGTATGTTTTTTAAAGTTTTGAAGTTTAATGCTTTAAGTGGAAATTCTAATAATTAATATTCAGTTGATGACAGGTCTTATCTCTAGGTTACGGTCGTTATAAGCGTTTTGTCAAGTAAATAATTAATATATTGACATACGAGACACTGAAAAAGACACGGAGTTCACATTAGGCTAGCCCATACATCGGAGATTCAGATTTTATGACTATTCGATGGCTGGGTTGTTAGAGCTGGAAAAGGATTTTGGACAAGAAATATGTATGAATTAGCTTCTAGCATTTTGAAAGAACCATCCACTGGAGTTGTATAGGGAAACCATGTAAAATCGATTTCAGTTTTGCAGGAAAGGTATTTGAGCCCGCGTCCTCTGGAATGCGATGCCCGAACAATTCTCCCAGCGGGCTCAGTATGGAAAATTAATCATGCGATATGAATTAAGCTGCATTGGGTGATTCAATCTGTATGTAGCTTGCACTAGTCTTACGTTTTCTGTGTTACCTGTCGCATGCTGTATGAATTTTATGTTAAACCAAATAAAAATTTCAAGGAGATGTTTCGAGACGGCAGGAATCTGTACGACATAGATGATTGTTGATGGGTCACGGATTTCTCGAAAAAAAAAAAAAAAGAAAGTGAACCATCGAGTTTATTGTGGTGCAAAGAAGACATGACGACCTTTGTTATCCATTCGCAGCAACTAACTGTCTCTGCAGTCGGGATAAATCTGACGCATGCGCATAAACTCCCAACGAGGGATACATCATCCTTTATAATTACGTTCCGAAGCAAAAATTAAAGGCCTATACTTTCTGAACAGTACCATTATTTTTACCCTAATTTTATTAAAGTTCGGTTGGTTTTCTCTGAATTTTAACAATTAATTTTTCCATTTCTTTGTAAACTCTCACAAGTCTTGATTAAAGTCATTATTCTTAGTATGTCTGCTGCACTTTAATGGTAAATTCGCTGCGTAGATGGGCAGATGACTCATAGATGTCATTTCATAGGAAGTGGAACTTGTGCAGATATCCCTCTGATATTGCGTTCCGCCTGACTCATTCTAACGCTGCCAACTCGCACCCTGTCACTGATAATACTTAACGACGCTATACCGGTGAAGATATTTATCGTTAATTTGCTGTCAAATGAAACCGATATTGTAATCACCACTAACCACCGCAATAATTTTGGCTCCACATATGTATACCTGAGAATATATTCTCTTTCTTTTAATATTTTGTTTAAATTTATCTCTGATGTCTCTGCAGTAACATCCGGGACCGGCATTCAGACAAACGCACGTCGATCCACTGTCCGACAAACCAGAATTCCATTTTTCATTGTATCCCGAAGCCGTAGAATATCGGGACAGCATGGCCAATTTCTTCCCAGCTCCTTGACTTCAATGACCTCGTTTACGATTAGTCGATAATAAAACATATAGAAACAAAGCTTTTCGAAGCGTTGTCATCATCATCCTCAACAATTTCCAGCCTTTGGCTGGGTTTGCATCATGCACAATCCTCTCCATT
The DNA here is from genome assembly GCA_031002005.1 of Vandiemenella viatica. NCBI lineage: Eukaryota > Metazoa > Arthropoda > Insecta > Orthoptera > Morabidae > Vandiemenella > Vandiemenella viatica. The sequence goes on along the minus strand of CM061921.1, from coordinate 300,135,808 downwards.
TCCCACCACCTCTCTGTCACCCCTTTGTTCCAGTCCTCTACTCTCTTCCGTACACACTATTCCACTCCTTTCAGCCATCCATCTCTTGGTCTTCCTCTGGTTCGTTTACCATGTATCTTAATTTCGTGGATTTTTCTTGGGAATCTCTGAACCTCCATTATCTTCACATGTCCATACCATCTCAGTCTGGTCCTCTCTACTCTTTCCTGTAGGGGTTCCTCTTTTATGGTGCATCTAATCACTTCATACCTTAATCTTCCATTTTAGTAACTCCAATTCTACCTCTTGAAAACTTCATTTCGCTTGCTTGTACTCTGGTGATGTCCCGCTTTTTCATTATCCATGTTTCAGCAGATAAGCACGTAATATGTATGATAGATTACTCTCTTGCTTCACTGTGGCACATCTTTATTCCATATCAGGTTTCTAATGCTCCTTAGAAACGCCTCTGCTTGTCTTCATCTTTGACTTATCTCGCCATCATTTTCTCCACATTCCTCTAATACACTCACCAGGTTCTTGAACCTGTTTACTTTCTTTAGTTGTTCCCCTGCCATCACAATTCCTTGGGTTAACCTATTCTTCTTTCTGGTTGTTACCATGTACTCACATTTATTTACATTAAATTTCAGTCCATACTCCTCCACATTGTCTGTCCATACATCCAAGTGCCTCTTCATCACCTCTGCAGATCCTCAGATCGTCCGCAAAAGCCATCAGATTCATGTTTTCCTCTCCCATCCTCATTGCCACCTTCTGCATTATTTCATCCATGATTACAAAGAAGAGTAGTCGTGATAGGGCACTTCCTTGTTTTAGTCCATTCCATTGTTCCAGCCACTCTGTTCTTCCTTCCCCTATTTTCACATAGCTCACACTCTTTGGTACAGTTCTCCTGATGGTTTCTTTGGGAACTCCTCTCTTCTCCAAGGCCTTCCATGCCTTACTCCTGTGCACACAATCATATGCTTTCTCAGTATCGATAAATACCAGCAGTAGATCCTTTCCATACTCATAATGTTTTTCCTACAGCTGTCTCATAGCAAATATCAGTTCTACCGTCGATCTCCCTGATTTGAAGCCTTATTGCTCTTCTCTTAGCCCTTGTACACAAGCTCCGCTCACGGCAATACTATTCCGGTTATTTTTGTGTACCCCCTCGTAGTTCTATCTGGATTCTGAGTGTGAATAATGAATAAATTTCTGTTATGTAACATTTTCTAAAAAATTTAACTAAATCAAGTGAAACGGTTTTAATACGAAATATTTATTTCTCTTCCTCAGTAAAACAGATGAAGCAACACATGGTTAAGCTGACGTCAAAATAGGCGAACTTTTGAATTCTGAATCAAACTTCACCGATTGCTAGAATGGAATTTACATTCTTAATTACTTCCATCTTCAAGGAAATGGCGATTTTATACTCTTGCAAATTTTTTTGGTCAATCGTCACGCCGGTACATATTTTGACATTTTCAATTTGTTAACGATGTAGTCTTAAAATTTAAATTCTATTAGCGCGTTAGTTAGATGTTGTTTCAATTAGGGATGTAACGGAAACGCGCAACGTAAGTGACGTCAGAAAGGTATTACAGATGTTACGTAACAAAGGGAATTACACTGTTATACAGAAAGCCTTAGTCTATGTATCCACTATATAGTTAGATTGTAACTTTTTCCGTAAACGATGTAAGCCATTAATCTTAGTATTCGTTTGTGTTAGGATTCATGAGGACCGAGTCTAGCGACATCTCGCTACACTAAATGCTTTTTGCTGCTTTTGATTTTACGTCTCGTCGACGTCGATGTCATTATAAGTGGGAAAGGACTGGCGGCTAGGAACGGGAAGGAATTCAGGTATTGCTTTTGGAGGAAGCATCCCTTCATTCGACTGGAGTGATTGGTGAAACCATGGTAAACCGAAATCTGGATACGCGTATGGAACTTTCGAACCTGAATCGTACCGAATGCGTGACCAGAGCGTTACTGTTCACCCACCTCGCTCGGACTGTACTAAATGTAGGTTCGTTGTGATTCAATAGAGATTCAGATTACCCGTTTTGAGAATTATGACCGTGAGCACGAGAACTCGATTTACAGAATGAATGTAGATGATACGGTTTTTGTAAATTATCTCAATAACTGC
>CM061921.1:299909283-300132662 GCA_031002005.1 Vandiemenella viatica | reverse complement strand
GCCGCATCACTGAGCTGCAGTTCACTACACGGAAACACGGTCTGGAGACGTCCACATCCAACGTGTCTGTCTATCGCCGTATTTCGAAGTTATGACGCATCATGTGTTATTTATACAGATAATTTTTCAACCAAATGTAGACAGTATTTTTCTCCTTGTTTCAAAGGATAAATGTGCAAAGTTTCATCGAGATCGGATGAAAAACTGTGGATTTGTATGAAGAACAAACAAACCAACAAACAAACATACATTCATGTTTATATATAAAGATTAGAGATAGGAAGATAGGGCTTTACAATATGCCGACCATACGAGACCAGTTGAACAGAGAACTTACTGGGCCGCCGGCCTCGGTAACGTAGGGGTTAGAGTACGGGCACCGCGTTGAGTGTGTGTGTTAAGCTGCGTACTCACTAGCGAGCTGTAACTGTAACCGTTGCACGTTACTGTTACCAAATACGATAGTGTGTACGTGGCTCGCGAGCCTGCCTCGAGCGGAACGCGTTGCATTCTCTGCGAGCCGACGATTGTCGGTTTTGTTGCGAATCAAAGGGCGCTCGCAGTGTGCTAGTGGACGTCGAGAGTGAAGGTTGTTGAACGCTGCGACCCTACCAGTATCTTCAAGCGTCATGAGTTAATGGACAGAAGATAAATGTCTTCAGTTAACAGACGCCTACAACGAAATCAGTGTCCTATGGAACATCAAGGACTACTATCATTAATAAACAAAATATTTTATTTGTATTTGGAGGACCTCAACGGTAACTCAAAACTGACAGTGACGCTGAACTACGTGAACCATTTAACAAAATGCTAAAACCAGATCCCAAATTACAAATTCTGAGAGAGGCTTTCAGAATACTGAAAAATGCGGCAGATAAACCGAAACAGGATACGGAACTACAGTCTTCCTTTGATTTTATATAGGAAAAAAATGAAAAACTATACCAGGGAAACAAAAAATTCAATTCAACATGAAATATTTCTGATGATTATGCGTGCTGATCAAGGATATTACAACTCCAAACAAAATTATGGTTATTACTCCACTACACAAGCTCCACATCCTTCAGCTTCTTCGTCCACTATAAATCGAGATATAGCTCGCCCTTCCATTTCTTCCACAAATCGAAACCAACAAACTCCTCTGCGAACCTGCCTTACCAAGCTGGAGAAATTCTCCTTAAATTTTTGTAATGACCACTCATTTGTTGATTTCTTAAAAGAAGAATTAGATCACTTCTTTTTCGATACATTCCATGAATACGCCATCTTCGTGGCCGTTTATAATCATCCAGTAAAGTATCTACAAGTATGTATGCTGCACAAGCGAGAGACACTTCTTCCGACATCGCAGAGCTCCAAACGAACACTGCGGATAGAGTCGACTTGTCGTTACGGTTACTGTATACGTTCGGTTACAATTACAGCTCGCTAGTGAGTACGCTCAGTGAGGTGTCTCGGTGTTCGTGGCGAGCGAAGTTCGTTTCACGCGTACACACTAGAACGTGGTTACTGTATCTGTTCGGTTACAATTACAGCTCGCTAGTGAGTACGCTCAGTGAGGTGTCTCGGTGTTCGTGGCGAGCGAAGTTCGTTTCACGCGTACACACTAGAACGTGGTTACTGTATCTGTTCGGTTACAGTTACAGCTCGCTAGTGAGTACGCTCAGTGAGGTGTCTCGGTGTTCGTGGCGAGCGAAGTTCGTTTCACGCGTACACACTAGAACGTGGTTACTGTATCTGTTCGGTTACAGTTACAGCTCACTAGAGAATACCGGCTTTAATGTCGTGTCCGGCCTGTGGTTTCCATACTTAGAAGCTACAAGCTTTTTTGGGAGAAGCATCCCGGCATTTTTATTGGGTGATTTCGTTGAACTATACAAAACCAAAAACTGGATGCTAGGATAAAGCATCAACCGATCACCCCGCGTGTCGATGCGAACGTCACTTCACTGGAGAACACCTAATATAGTCCGATGTTTTGAAGGGCTGAAATTGCATCTGATACCTATTTGAGCACCTGTAAATTTAGTTGAATTTAAATACAATGGAATAAAACACTAAAAAGTTTTAAATTATTCTTATGACAATGGAAACAAGTACCCATCTTGTGATGCGTACGAACTGTGACCATAACTCGTGAGTTGTCTAAAGAAGTTCCTATTTCGAATAACAGGACTAGATACTAAAGAAAATTTATCAAAAACAAAAAATAACGGTAAGGTGATATACAAACTTCCTCACTCTTAACAACTCATCACTAAATAGGATTGACTTAGGCCTAATTATTACCGTGCGGATAGATAACGACACACTACTTGTATAAGTTAAACATTGAATGAAAATAAATGGCAAGAAGAGTCAGCTTATTAGGTACACGGATAGTAAAGAAAAAAATTTCTATGATTACAGGGTAGGGAACAATTGCTTGTTGAAGATCTTAACTAAGTATCTTGGCATAAATTTTTAATACTAAACTCAATTGGGCAGGACACATTGGGCATGTGGTAGTAAGAGGTTTCAAAGTTCTGAATTTATTGGAGAGGGTGATGAGGGGATGTACCAGGGAAGTGAAGGAACGGCGTCATGTACTTTGTCGTAATCTACCCGCACGGTAAGAATTAGGTCTAAGTCAACCCTATTTAGTGATTAGTTGTTAAGAGTACGGAAGTCTGTATATCACCTTCCTGTTCACAAAATATCTCTATTTCTTCAGAATATTATGATTATTCGAAGCAAAATTTATGAGGTTCTAATCACTACATCAAAAGTTAAAGTCATCCCATACCCGTATCCAGAAGTAGGCACAACTTGGAGGGTGTTATCCCTCCACAGTAACGACCTGGCGAGGTAAGCTAGGTAATTTTCTGTTCCGCAGTGTAACAGTGTTCATAAGTGAGGATGACTGTAATAGTGTGAATGTTTAATGTAATGTGTTGTTTGTGTTGTCGATGTGGGATGAAAGAAGGAAGAGGGTGACCCTGGTGCCAGCCCATTCAGGACTACACCAAGGGGTCATCCAGTTTATTCGAAGAACCAATCACCATCAACAGTGTCGCATGCCCTCACTCCATATGCATTGAGAATAGGTTTGGCACTTAATCCACGACTTTGGTGCACAATCTGAATTTGTCGCCACTACCTCTTCTACCTTGTCGGCCAAAGTCCTGATGATGATAAAACTCTTCAACCACCGCGACTCGAAACAGGTTAACCCCGTGTCAGATGTCGGAAACCAGCACGCTGCCGCAGCCAAAATGAACCAACTGCGTGGGTATATAAGTACCATAAAATAGTATCGTCGGACACAGGGCACTATATGAGAAATTCGATATTGGTTAGCATCATTTGGGGGGGGGGGGGTTCAGAGCTGAAATATGTTTGGGTATAGATAATAAAATCAAAATCCCAAGATTTGAGCAAAAATTGTAGACAAATAGTTGACTGTTGTGCAGTACATTTAGAACTAGATAAAAATAATTTTGTTGATAGTTTGTGGAGTCATTAGTACAAATCATAATACATTTTCTAGTAAACTTGTAACAGTTCTCACACATTCATCATGAAATGAAAGAGAATGTTTAATCTTTGGTGACTTTAACTTAAATTTAGAAAACAGTTAATTTTCAAGAAATGCTGAAGTCATTTAGTCTTTTTCAGATTGTAAATTTTCTCCACCAAAGTAGGGGAAGGGAGTAGCACCACTATTAATAAAAAAAAATTGTAGGTGAAAATAAATAGAGACTACTAGAACAGTTGCAGTAAAAAAGTAGTTGTCACACAAGAATTTTAATAAAGTATTATGGATTAATAAAAGAAAACGATTTTAGAGAGAAGATTTATCAAAGTTAAGCCACTAAACAACAGTTAATAAAAGTAGCAATTAATGATCCTCTGAAAGAATACTGGAGCAAAATGTTTAAAATGACTGGCGTAAAAATTAAATACAATTATTTTCAACACAGTGTTTTCTAAATTTACGATAATGCCTCCCTGTAAGATTATTTCCAGCCAACATAAATGTGTAAAGAAGAATTATACTAAACATTTTTCAGTTAGAAAAAAATAACTTTCTGTAAAATTTATGAACATTGGCAATGAAAATCTTAGAACGTACAATGTTAACCAAAGAAGCTGAAGAACCTTAACATATATCAATAGCTTTAAACGTTAAAAATAACTCTCTATTCATTCCAATCCTGAATGGCATGAGAACAAAATAATTCATATAGGCATCAGTACAACACCTTATTTCTCGTTGCGACCCAAGTAGATTAGTGGAAAAAGTATTTCATAGCACTCGTAAATGAAAGGTGCTGTTTCGCATGTTTACCAATAAGTTCAAACGAAACTTATGTAGTATGTCTGCCAGAGAATCCCAGCCCAATCTATAAATCAGTTCTGTGACGCTTTCGTAAGGACTACAACAAGCAGTCACCGATCGAACGGCTCTTCTCTGTAGTCTATCAATACTGTCAACCAATCTCTTTCGAAATGGATACAAAATTGCACATTTGGACGTACGAGAGATTTGTTGTGCTATCTCCTTCGTTCATTAAAAAAAAATAATCTAAAATTCAGCCCTATAAATCGTAGCCTAGAATTAGCTCTACACAGGACCGAAGTTATGTGTAGGTCCCACTTTATGTTGCTTTGCACTCTTACGCCAGAAAATTTCAGGGAATCGACCACATCAATAACTGAATTGTTTACTTTGTACTTCTGAACAAACAGATTTCTTTTCTTAGCAATGCACTTGGTTTGAACTTTCTACAATTCAGTGTAAGTTTCTATTCGTCGCTCCATGCAGAAATAACGTCCAGATCGCGCTAAATTTCTAAGCAATTGAACGAATTTCTTGTGTCCTTATATGATGTGTGGTACAGAGTCGAAGGCATTCTGAAAATAAAAAAAAAGTGCATCAACTTGTGAAAATGCATCAATAACTTTCACTATATCATAGGCACATATCTGAGATCCATGTTACTTCGGGGTAAGCAATTCGTTTTCGTATTAATAACTTTCGTGTATATGATGTTCTAGATATTAGTCGATAGTTCCTAAGATCTCTTATGTCTCTTGAAAATGAGAGTTACCTGCCCGACTTTACAGTCGGAAGGTACTTTTTTCTCTTCTAAGGATTCACAGTATACATCAGACAGAAATGGTACGATTTCCCCTGTGTACTCTGAAAATACTCTCACTGGGATTCCGTCGGAAACCGGTGACATCATCCACTTCAGGAGCTCTAATTGTTTTACAATACTTGTGGAACCTATTCGTAATTAATCGATCACTAACAACACACGATGTGGAAAAGTGAGTATGCTATCCATATTTTCATCAAAGAGTGACTTCTTTAATTCGGTGTTAAGTTCGTTAGCCTTGTTGCGGCTTTCGTTAACTTCACTCCGCCTTGAAATAGTACTGGCGTATTGTTGTCACTACTATTGACTTTTTCTAACATAAGACCAAAATTTCTTTGGGTTTTCTGTGAGTCTCTTACAAAGGTAGTTGCTTCGAAAAAAACACGGTGGATCATTCCTTTCCTTCATTGTCCATTTCGGCATGTGTATGTCCATACCTATGCTGACTATTATATGTGTATAATTTGAAGGTATGGTGAATAACCCTCAGGTATGTTCTAAAACACTCCTTTAGCCCTCATTGAATCTGTAAACAATCTGTTGTTTTTCAGTTTTGCTCTCAGCTATTGCTGTGACTGTTTCAATAACTGCATTGTTATCACTTATTTCTGTGGTAGTTCAAATGACATTGAATAATTCTGACATACATGTAAACACAAGATCTAAAATGTTTTCATTACCATTGATTCCGTAACTAGCTGCTCAATATGATGATCTCAGAACAGGTCAGGAATGACTTCAGAAGTTATTTTATCGTTGCCATCAGTAATTTGAACTTAATTACTCCAGTCGGTATAAGGTAGGTTGAAATCATCTGTTAGCATGATGCTGAAAATGACCAGCATTATTATTTATACTATTTCTTTACGCCTCTGCAACAGTTATGTCAGCATAAGGTGGACAGTAGAAGGCGTCTAAAACATGTTTTGTTTTGGTTTCTTTGAATTCAATCCATATGATTTCTCAGATCGTATCACTGCATGAAAGGAATTTACTGACAGCTATAAGTACACCAACTCCATGAGGGTGTAATCTATCCTTACGAAAAACGTTCATACTATTTTTATTAATTTAACAAATTTTCCGTACCGATTACGATATCCGCTTCTGTGCTACTAATAACGCTTTCAAGTTCAGGTTGTTTGTTAGAAATGCTTCTACAGTTCATTACCGGAACTTTTAACGGACGAGATTCTCTTAAGCTCCTTCTACCATAAGGTGCTGCATTTGCTTGGGTCGTCGGTAACAATATTTCGTGTGGCGTATTTTCCTCCCTTGGCCTACAAAACCACCCATTGCACTTCACACAGCCTCTGCTACCCGTGTAGCCAATTCACTGGTAAGGTGCACACCTGGCCTATTCAAGGTAATCCTACACGTCTCAACCCTGTGGTGGAAATCAAGAAATTTGCAACAAAGATCATCACAGAAACATCGTAGTTTCTGATGCAGCTCTGAACCATAGGTCCACAGTCAACTCTATCTATAATGCTGCAGTTAGCTCTGACGATATCTTGCTCACTCACATAGTCACTCGTCACATTGTTACCTCTATCAGGCAACGCCAAATAAAGAGAGGATAACCTCCAACCAATGGCGACAATCATCATCGGTGCCATCATGCGCCATAATCTTCAGTGGGTTGCACGCCGTCTGTTCTATGGCATCCGGGAAGGCCTGTTCCACAGGCCACCAGGAATACACACCAAAAGGACACTGGATTTCTTCCCCTAACAATTGGCTATTTCCCTAAGGGGATAAATACACTGCCTAACATCAGAGCTCTCGACTATCAGAATTCCCTTCTGCGATTGCTCAGACCTAGCAAGGCTGGGGGCCGCCAACTCACAGCATGGTGATTGAGGGTCTGAGTCGGCTAAATACAAAGGGCACAGACGAGGTGCACTAGCCATAAACTCTGCTACAAACGGACACTATCTAACAGTAGTAATTAACACAAGATTAAATAAAATCTAACTACATTACTGCAGATAAATTTAAAACAGACGACGAGTACTGTGTTACTTTACTACAAGCATTAAATAATCAGGGATTAAATTAAACAGATCTAAATATATCTAAATAAATCTAAATATAATGCGAAACTTACATACTGCTCTTAACGATCACTCGAAAGCTATTGATGATACGTATGAAACTGTCAAGTAAACTAACTAGTTTCTGTCGATATCTTAATGAATATCTAAGCTGAGAGAGAGGAAAGAGCGTATTACCATTTGCCTGCGAAACCATTAACTATGCGTTGATATGTCTTGCGTTATTCTTTTGTATAAAGTGAAGTTCTTAAAATGGACGGTGGAGGACCATTCAAGCATACGCCCAGGTGATCACTTCTTACAGCAGGTAAGCTAGTGTAAGAGGTGCGGTGTACCACCCTGTGTCCTATATAATTGCTATTTACTATTAGCCATAGTGTCAGCTAATGAAATTGTAAATTAAACACACGACATAACAGCATTCGTATACTGCTGTGTTATGATTTGATGTTTTTTGAATGGTTCTGTACCTGAAGGGAAACGAATTTCTATCGTTTCGCTACGCTGTCTTTTTTTTTTTTTTTTTTTTTTTTGATATGTTCCCAAAACAAAATATCTTATTTAAAAATTCGTTGAATTATTTTATAGGTGGATGTCGCACAAGCAGAGGGGGTTGGAAAACAATATTTTTGTTCTACTACAGTTTTTTTTTTGGGGGGGGGATAACGTTTAGACTGTGACATCTCATAAATTTATTCGCTGGAAATATACTTAAATGGCCGACAGACTGTTAATTTTAGGACTATTTTTATCATATAGTCTACATCATGAACGCTGTTATCTACGGACTTTAAATTTGTCACCAATATCGATCTTATCCTCTATTTTAAACAACAATTACTAACATCCAACATGGTTTACAAGTAGCAAAAAAACTAACAAAAGTTTGCTATGTTATAATACTATTTTATTTTAAGTATGCTTAATACATATGCTAATTGATCTGATGGGAACCACCAAGCAAATAATAAATTTGATTAGAATTTAATGCACTTCGCCGTTTTCTGTACTTTTTTTATGATGTCATTTTGGACAATTCAGCAATGTCCGATTATTTCATTTAAATTATCAAGTGAATTTTTTGATTACTTTTGTTTAATCATGATGGATCTCACGCCCCGTTGGTATTTTCCGCACACACCTTCCATCTTACATAGCCTACACATAATTACTTCAACTAACTGATTCATTACAGGTCACGCGATCCGCCCGCTCTCCATGTTGCTTCAGATGACACAACTGAATGGATAGACTCACTCACTTCGACATCGTTATACAATTTTTTGTTGTTCTATACAAGAAATGATATATTGATTTTTTTATATAAAATGGATCGTTTAGGTGTTGGTACAGTGGTACAGAGACTGGTTTCCTACAGGAAACATACGGTCGCAGCAGCATCCAAAGTTCTGAAAAACCTGGTTGAAGTAGGACTCTACCCCTGAAACATAGGCAGCACTCAGCTGATCTTGGCGGTGAGGTGAGACGTGATTGTTTTCCGCCGCTAACCTCAAATCGCCTCACCGCTGAAACCTGCCTACCTCCTAGGGGCGGGGAGCATAATTCAACCAAGCGTATCAGGGCTGCGACACTATATTTCCTATATGAAATCACTCTCTGTAGCAACCCCTAAACGATCCTGAAGTTTAAAGCGTTATTTAGAAGAAAAAAAACACTCTCTCTCTCTCTCTATTTATATATATCCTCAGGTCTAATTTTCATTATTTTGATTCAGTCTCTAATTTTGCCAAGTTCATTTCCTCCATTGGGCATGTTATTTCTAAATCTAGCCACAGTTTTACACAGTGCCTCATAACTAGTATAAACCTCCTCTTCAGCCATCTGCTAACCTCCAACTCTTTTTTTTTTTATTTCGGTTACTGAGTGCAGCGTTTGGTAATTTCCATAATCTAGCTGCCCTGTTTTGCACTCCCTCCAACTCCAGTATTTAATACTCATGATGTGGGTTCCATATCATCTTACGTGTGACCACCAGGAAGAAAACCATTTTATTAAAACGTTCAGTGCCCCACGCCATATCGGAGTCGACGATTTTAGCAATGTGAAGCCACGACCGGTAAAGGTGAGTCATTTAAAATGATATCAAAAGTCTATGTTTAATAGCAACATTTCTATCTGATAACATTACGTTCATTTCAAACATCTAACAAACAACACGTTGCGTTGTTAGAAACAGTTATGTGTTATGCAGATAAACAACTTGATTTTAAATTGATGGGAGAAACCTTGATGGGATCGTATATTTCATGAAAATAAATTTCAACGAAGAATGCATGCTCGCAAAGTCAACGTTGATTCAATAGCGTGCGAATCGCGTCGTGTGTCATAGGCATAGTAACATTCAACGTGGAACTTAAACACACAAGAATTGATTATGAATGTTGAAAAGACAGTCGTGCATCTAATGTATGATGCGGAGCGTGGTTGGAGAGCGGTAACGCTCTGGCTTTGCATTCGGGAGGACGCGGGTTCGAATCCCCGTCCGGGCATCCAGATTAGGGTTTACCATGGTTTTCCCAAATCGCTCCAGGCGAATGCAAAGATGGTTCCTTTAAAAGGCCATCGCCAAATTACTTCCCTTTCCTTGTCCCCAGTCCTTTCCCGCCTCTAATGAACTCAGTATGTATGAGGTTCCCAACTACATTGGAAGAGGTGCGCATAGATAAGCGCCCACTCAATAAACATATGATTGGTTCTACCTGCAGTATTGTGAAACAGAACTTTTCCGGCTGGGCAAGCTTTAGTCACTAATGAACCATTACCCTGCATTCAAAAATCAAACCGAGCGTGGTGGTGTAACGGTTAGCGTTTTCGCCTCGCATTCGGGACGAATCCCAGTCCGGGCATCGAGATTTGGGTTTTCCATGATTTCCCAAATCACTCCAGGCAAATGCCGGGATGCTTCCTTCAAAAGGCCATGGCCGAATTCCTTCCCATTCCTTGCCCCCCCATCCTTTCTCGTCTCTAAATACCTCGCAGTTAAGAGACGTTAAGCAGTTACAAAAAAAAAAGAATCGCAGCCTAAAAATAGCTTTACCCACGTCCGAAGTTACGTGAGGTTAGCTCATCAGTGCACTTTGTGCCAGTATAAATCAAGCTTGCATTTAATGCCTGTGGTTACTTAGTACCGGAATACTGTCCTATCGGTGAGATAATGCCCTTGAATGTACCAGCCGCTGTTCGCCACGCGTTTAGTTCGCAGAAGTTGGCAGTAGAAGAGGCAGTGGGAGCGGACGTGTCCCATGAATCACTTTGTGTCACACTCGTCACCAGCGTCCCAGCGAGTCCTTTCTGCTCAGGCAGTAGTAGGCATAGCCGCGACGGCACGTGGGTGAAGAGGTATACAAAACAAGGACGGCTCGAACGTCGAATGCACTAATCCTAGCGAGCGAAATATAAAATACACACCGGCCCCAGTAGGTTCGTATTACAGTGGGAGCCTCGGGTTGTGGGGTCACAGGTTCGAGTCCGCACTATGACATGAGGCGATTTTAATTGAGTCTTGTGTCCTTAAAGCTGTGCATACGACAACAAGCAATAATATCCACTGGAAGAATCAATATATACATTTGGAGAATCGAATACAGTCAGAATGATACACGCATGGAGTTGATTGTATTACTTACCGACCAAATGCTTATATGTTGGATCTGGAATATGGGGCTAGCTACTAGAGGGCGCCACAGACGCAGCGAGTAGCGCCACAGTGACTGCAGTGGCATCTACGAAGGGCTACTTAAAGGCGGCGCACAGCACACGGAGCTCTCTTCATGACTGACCGCCGAGGCGACATCACTCCGCTATTGTGTATTGTGAGACTGAGTCTAATAAACCGGATCCCTGTATCCGCTGTGTTCTCGTAGTTACTCTCCACTGTCCGAGGGATATCCACAGCCTTCCTTCGCTGACGAGCCATCTGCCTCTAACCGGGAACTCCATTCAACCCGCCCGATTCCTGATTTTTCCCGGATGAATCCGACATATATATGTGTATTTAAAGGCTTTTGCTCACTTAGAAGGGAACTAGAGATAGTTGTCACAGCTTACGTTGCTAACAATGCATATAAAACTATGAAATATTCAATTCCTATTGTAACTTTTTCTATACTTCGATTATTATGAGAATCATTATGTTGAGAATTATTATGTTGAGAATCATGAATAATGATGCGCTTTCCATCCACGGGAATATTAGGGAATACAAAGCATGGTTGAAGTCACCCCACCCTGCCTGGATAACTTGTTGTGAGTATAACATCAAACTCCTTCAGTCCAACAGACAGATAGCAGAGTGGGCATCGTCAACAGTACAGAGCGGCATCGTGCAAATTAGTAACCCCTGCACAAAACTCTCAGGATTCAATCCGCATCTATTTCATGTAAATTAAGTCATATTAGATGTGACACGGGAAGAACTGCTTCCACACGCCACGACAGGATTTTGGCAGATTCACCGTACTGCGACTACGATGAGGTCACACAAACTGTGTTGCACAATGTGCAGTACTGTCCAGTCCGTGCCTTCTCTGAAAAAAAAAAAAAAAAAAAAACCCTTGGGGAAACCATGGAAAACTCAAATCTGGATGGCCGGACGGGAATTCTGACGTAGTGGCTTTTCACCTGCCATCTGAAGGCATTGTTTGCTCATCTTCTTATATATATATTTAGTTTCATAAATATAATATAATTGTTGTTTGAGTTCCTTTTATAAGTTCCCGTAAGTGTCATGTAAACGCTAAATAAAAATTATTACTTGTTTCATTTTCTTTAAACCATCGACGAGATAATTAGTAATCAAATAATAGACTTAAATTGTTTAAAACCCAACTTACATCAAATCCATATTGTAGCCGGGAGACTCGAACAGGAAGCCAGCGTATTTTAAGGTAGGACGACCAGCTCTTTTTCCTCCGGTATCTGCAGTTCGACATGGAATCCGAAATAAACACTTGGCAGTATATTCAACTACATCAGAAGTACATACAAGCCTTTACTCGTTGCTGCTGCACATGTTTATTCATTAAAATCTATTAATCAACACCTGCGAAATATGGCCTGCAACCAGAATTTTATATACAAATCTTGTGCACACCATCGCCGGAAAGTAACTAACTGAAAATTTTCCGCAAATTAAAATGAATTACTTTTTTTTATAAATCACGGGGGGGGGGGGGGGGAAGAAACCTGTAGGGAAAAGAAAAACGTTGGGAAAAGCCGGGCCATGTTCTTAACAGCTAGGACGCCATGATGTGTGAGGCGGTATACTCAACGGCACAATTTGTGAAGGTGCAACTCGATTAATCCTTATAGTCCAGGGGTTCAGCCAAACTTGGCACTCGGCGCCTACAAGCAACAAGACTAGCCAACACTCAGAACATCATGACAGACGTGGAGGTATACCGAACGGTCGAACAGTTAGTACTACGGTCCGAAGCACCAACGGTCGCTGCAATATGAGGACAGCATGAGAGGCGAGGAGGTATACGGAACGACCCAGCATTACACTGGCGTGTGCACGCAACAGGATGACAACACCCAGGACAGCATGATGGACGCTCCCCAGCGTACTACCAGTCGCTGTCTATACCAGGACAGCATGATAGGCTAGGAGGTAAACGGATCGGCCAAACTGCACAAAGGCGTATAGGCGCAGAGCCACTACAACACTGAGGACAGCATGAGGGGCGAGCAGGTAAACTGAACTGCCAAACTGTCACTACGCGAGACATGTTTTAGCCGAGTTATTTTGTGAACAGAGAGTTTGAAATGGTCTTGAAATTAATCTCCCATTGTCAGATTTATTGTACAGTACATGGCAAGAAGTCATATTTTGCAGATTTTATCGATATTAACGACGAAATAATAGGAGTAGCCTTAAGTTTTTTAAGTATAAAACAAAGTGTGCGTGTAGCGAGGTTAAGTTTGCTAAGAGTGACCAGTAATAAACAATTTATAAGTCGGCTTCTTGTACTTTTGTTTCGTTGAACGCTATTATGCTATCCATATCAGTTACTTCAGTTAATAAATTATCTAATACCGCGGGTCAGCCGCATGACACCAGCAAACATTACATTGCATCATTACGCACGGATTTTCTATGACTCACTGAGCCTGGTAGGTGATCTGGAAATTCCGAAGGTGCTATGTTCTGTCCCGATCCTGGAATCCCGGGTTGGGCTTTCCTTGGTTTCCTGGAAAGCAAATGTAGGGATGTATGCTCCAAAAGACAATGGTCGATTTCCTTCCCGTTACTTAACTACGATCCTCTACAAGCTTTAAAGATGATTTTGCGTATATATTAAATGTTTTTAAGAGAGACGGGGAAAGGTAACAGCGTAACACGGATATAACTGGAAACACACTTTAATTTAATTTCCATAAATGCAGTTTACATGCAAGCAGAAAGCTGTGTCTTAACTCTTGCGTGTAAAGTGGAGTAAATCTTGACACATTAGATTGGCAGTAATAATGTTCAACGTGGCTCTGTTCCTGTTTCTAATTTCACCTGTAGCCAACAGTACGAGTTTGGGTAAGTGATGGTTTCATACACCACGTGATAAATCTCAAGAAATGCGTTTCTCCTTCCATTTGATTTGACTTAAAATAAACAATTAAAGTATCCGCCAGTGTGGCTCAGTATACTTAGGCGGGGAGGTGCAACGGGATCGGGTATGTGCCCAAGTCCTCCCGCGTACTGGCCGTCCTGACAGCGGTTTTTAGACGGTTTCCGCAATTATCTAGGCGAATGTTGGGACGGTACCCAATCTCCACCACATTTCACAAATAAAAAATACACGTCTTCATACAGAACACACTAAGCTACACATTTCGCAGACAGATGGCTTCCTTCAGTGAATTAGGTGCGCCGGGCCTGTGAGGCAGGAACTCAGTTCCTCCTCCCACCCCACACCACACGATTCACACTGCCAGTGTCCACGTGTTTCTTGGTGGCCGAATCGAAGAAAAAAATAATAATAATAAAATGCTAAAATTTAGTACGGAAGAATTTTCTAAGTATGAGATTTCATGCAAACCGGATGTCTATTATAAGCTATCGTGTAGACTTGGCTAGGTCAACAAACAATAGGCTATGTAACCTAAGTTCAGAAAATTGTAGTGAAACGAAATACACATAACAATGGTTCTACCTACATTCGTGGCGACTAGCCAGATATGATATAAAGATCGGAAATTTAAAGGTGTTAAACATTATAAAATGTGAATTACATCTATAGCTTCCAATTACGAAAATTTGACTATGATCGTAAGGGAACGTCCATAAACTACGTGGCTCGGTGTAAAAAAGGGGGAGGAGTTGGCTAGAAAGCTACGTAGGGGAAGAGATACGCCGAGACAAGTCACGTAGCTTTTCATTCATATCATTTATCGCAGTTAAAATAAGGTACAGAACACACAACAGCATGTAAATATTTATTTCAGTTATTTAATTATCTCCGTATATAATTTACGATAGTCTGTCAAGAGAAAACAGTATAAAATGTCTACTGGATTCAATAAGGAAAAAAGCTACGTGCCACGCGGAGGGTGGTGAGAGGGGGAGTAGGGATAGAGGCAAAAAATCACGTCGGGCTATGTGGGGAAGAGGAGGGGTTCATAGGATGCCAAAATGAAGCTAAATAGTTTATGGACGCTCTTTAAGTGTTCGAGTTATCGTCAGAGAGACGCAGTTTCGAATACCCGACAAGATTTCGATTTTACATTGTTTCCCGAAATAAGTTGGACGTCGGGATGTTTCTTTCAAAAGGGCAAGGCCGAATTCCTTCCCGTTCCTTGACGCAGTTCTTTCCCGCCTCTAATGGCCTCGACGTCGAAGAGGCGTAAAGCCATAAGTAAAAATGAAGCAAAATCGAGCTATTGTTCCAGCTTATATCACACACACAAACACTGATACCGCAATGAGACCATCTGAAACAACTTCGCGCAGTTTTTGGATGAAATATAAAAAATTAGAAATCAATGCCTTTCGTGTATGACAGTAAATAACACAGCTTTTCGACACGCCAGTGAAGTTGGCCACCACACTGCGTCAGGGAGGTGTAACGGGACCAGGACCGAGTCCTGGTCACCGCGTGCCGGCCGTCCTCATTGCGATTTCATCAATCTGAATGCTGGGACGGTCCAAAATCTCCGCCTCATAAACTACACATTTCACAAACATTAGTACACCCATCACACACACAACATAGTTACACAATTTGGAGACAGATGGCAATACAACATATCTCCAACATTACAATACGTTTCGTATCTGACAAATCCTGTTCTATTACGGGTAGAGCACATATCCGGACACCTGTGCGCGGGTGTATGTGTGTCGGGGTCATTAAGGGCCGATAGGGGGGAAAAGCCTCTTCTTCTCGTGTCGATGAAAGGTTCATATAATAAGTAATTTTTTCATAAGTGCAATTGCTTTGTCGCTGACTGAATTCTTGATTAACATACGTTCATTTCGAGTAGTGAACAGGCTAACAAATAAAACATGGTTTTGGTCTCGCTTTTTTGGGTTAATGGTTTTACATCTCGTCGACATCGAGGTCTCTAAGGTGGTAAAGGACTGAGATGAAGAAAGGGGAGCCATGGGCTTTTGAAGTAACCATCCCTGGATTCACCTCGAGTGATTTGGGAAACCATGGAAAATCGAAATCTGGATGCCCGGCGAGGTTCGAAGTAGCATCCTCCTGGATGGGAGGTCAGAGCGTTACCCCTCACCCACCATAAGCAAGATAACTCCACGGGTGACGTTACATTCGTCCCCTGGCAACAGAGGGCAACATCTGGCCAAACCATGCGCTATTATGAGAACAGTTACAAACTCGACGTTCTGGCCTCGCGTCCGGGCATCCAGATTTGGGTTTTCCATGGTTTCCCAAATCACTCCAGGCAAATGCCGGGATGCTTCCTTCAAAAGGCCATGGCCGAATTCCTTCCCATTCATTGCCCCCCATCCTTTCCCGTCTCTAAAGACCTCGCTGTTAAGAGACGTTAAGCAGTTAAAAAAAATACAAACTAGACAAAAGATCAGTCCTTCTCGAAGTCAAAATTTTTGTAACCAATGTTGAAAATAATTAAATTACCTCAAATAACACCGAGCGGGGCGGTGTAACGGTCAGCGTTCTCGCCTCGCATTCGGGAGGACGGCGGATCGAATCCCCGTCCGGGCCTCCAGATTTGGGTTTTCCGTGGTTTCCCCAAATCACTCCAGGCAAATGCCGGGATGCTTCCTTCAAAAAGGCCATGGCCGAATTCCTTCCCATTTCTTGCCCCAATCCTTGCCCCCCCCCCCCCCCATCCTTTCCCGTCTCTAAAGACCTCGATGTTAAAAAGAGACGTAAAGCAGTTTAAAAAAATACTCAAATAACATTACAATGTAAGAGAAAGGGACTTAATTGCACCGTAATTACGATGGAGGGTGATATTAAAAGCAACAGAGTGTGACTGGTATTAAATAACTTAAAAGAGGAGCAATGAATTGTCTTGTAAATGTCAAAGCCATGACTGAAAATAATTTCGTTAACTTGACACCGTAAATGGATTCAGATTGCTGTCAAGTAGTTTAAAAGAGTTCAAATCAAGCCTCGCTCATTTATATTCTCGTTCTCTGGCAATCTAAACACATATCTCGCATATTGCATGATGGTTCAAATTTATTATAAACTAGCTGAACCGGTCACAAGTTGCTGTGACTTACTAATTATAGTACGTTGGATTAATGTTATTCTAAACTTCCTCAAGTAGTCAAATTAATATTCACTAATAAAGACACAAACATTGTAGTCGATTTGGAAATTCAAATGTAATTGGTAAAGAGTTATGGAGAGTTTAAATTAAGGACAAATGATCATAAAAATTTTAATTTACATTTCATTACAAATTACTTAATTGAAATTATATAAAAATTGATATTCATAAAATAAATAAATAAATTATTTTTTATTTATTTATATATACTGAAATTTCAGTTATATCTTCAGTCATACTGTTTTTATATTTTTCCCACAAAACCGAAGATTGTTTTGGATAACATGTTGTCAAAATAATTGCAAACAGTTTGACGAATACTATTCGGCGTGGCTGTCAACGCTGCATCAGCAAGTGTCAGGTCCCAATAATTGTCATCTACCAGCAGCTGCAACTCGCGACATGCATCTTGACATGTATTGAACACTCGACCATTAACTGTTCGTAAACATTCGAAAGAAGCTAGTCCGGGAACATTCACCAATAACAAACGCTGAAAGAAACATTCACGTTGTTTTAGATGCACTGTGTAAAGTCTTTGCTTTGAATATGCCTGCGATCCAAGGATGTGGTTCTCCTTGTTTACGTGGCTACCATTTTTTACCTAATTTGTTCCATGAAAAATAGCTTGGAACATCGGTATATAATAATGTTTTTTGCGAATTGGCGGAACACATCAGATTTTTGACACAATGTGAAAAATTCAGTTTGTGGTTTGTCGTTTTTGGTGGCTCAAGTATTCTTTGGAAAATATTTTCTTCGGTGAAATATACACGTTGACAGTTTTCAAGATGTATTGCAAGATGCTGGATGGAAGGGTCTCTTTCATGGATACGAAAACTAAAAATATGCCAGATAGCTTCGTTGCTGCTGATGTATCTACCTATTTGGTATCGTGTTCGTCATTTTTATTTACATTTTGAACTTCAAATACGGCCAAATCACTGCCTTTATTAACATATTTGCAAACGTACTTAATGGATTTTACAGAACTGCAAAACTCGACATTAATATGAGCCTTATACGTTTTTGAAAGCAATGGTGAGTATGGTACCACCCACTGATTGTCAATTTCAACTTGGTTTTCTAGAATTTGACATTTGCATTGTCAATGTTTGGCCACCATTCTCAACGTTTCTGCGGCGATACAACGGATAACCATCGATATCCGTAATAGTATCATTCGTATATTCCTTTGGAAAACGCTTCTTACATTTTCCACCTCCCATGCATGGAGATGTCATGTTAAAAGCACCGCACGGTCCGTGGATCATGTGACTGGTAACAATATCAAACAATTCGTGATCAATTACCGAGTCTGGAATTTCAGCTGAAATTTTTTGACCAATTTATTCTGAACGGATTTTAACTTCAAGCCAATATCAGAATGTGAGAATGAGGCAAACCTCGCTTTTGCCACTCAATCGAATACAGATAGCAACGAGTGTTACCACGAAACCGAATGATTTACGATCAATGATTTTAATTTTTGTTTGACCACACGTGCTGTGATACCATGACGATGGATTGATTGTTGGCCTGGTAATAGCAAAGTTTGTATTTCCTCCCAATTCGGATTATATGTAAATGTAATAAACAAATCTGGACGACCATAATGACTTACGTAAGTCATCGCATCTTGTATATATTCCTGCATGTTCCGTGAACTGCCGATGTAGCTTGAAGGTAAAGTAAATGCATTACCGATATCATTGGCGTTTAAATTTTCATAAATATTGCCGATAACAGTATCTCGTATGAGGATGTATTCCTCCGATCGTAATTTAGCCTGGGTGTATCGAATAAATCGCAAATGCTTGTTTTCAACCTTGGCGTACATATCCACGACGTATTGAAGGCACAGTTGACGATATCGAAGGATATAGTTATCCTAATTACGTCTAATCATCCAGTCGGGGGGCGTAGTACATCATTGAAGTAACTTTTTTATTTGTTTTATTACCTGAAAAAATAATAAATTAAATAGTAAAAAAAAAAAAGAATAAGAAATCAATATAGTGGGCCCGCTATAATCCGGCCCCTGGTCGGAATACCGCGGGTCTACTGTACTAATAAAATAACGAATTAAATAGTTGAATATTAAATTTACCAGCAACTGGATCACACTGTTTGATTTTGATGTGATATTCATTCTGCCCTTGCCAGAATATCAGTGGATACTGGAGTGCGTCATTCGAACGGTGTAGATCAGAAATTATGCTAACAGTTCTATCTTGACGTGTGACTTTAATTCAACTGAGTCACCAACCATAAAAACTGCAACTTCATCTACGGTTGGCGCGTTGAATCTGCCAGCATGTTCTCCTGATGGTAATTTGTCAGCTTTGATGACAATTTGATAGTTGTCATTTTTTAACTGTGGCGACACAATTGAATAAGTTGATTATTATTTTCCAAACAATTTTCCGACAATACCACAATTTGAGAGATAAGTCTTTCCCAGCGTATCTTTGATATAAATTCTTCGCGGCAAACCCGCGAAGAATTTATATCAATACCACAATTGCTCTCTCTTCTGCTTGTTCGATGAAATTATACTGGCACCTAGTTTTCAAGTGTTCCTCACAATTTCCAATAGATTTGGAGAAACTTCGGGTCATCGTTTGGCATCGGTATCAACGACCCAATCTTATTGTACACCTGGCCTTGTATTTTGAATTTAGTTTCAAAATGACGTCCATCAGATGAAAGATCGCAAATTTTTGTTGCCCCAAAAGACGTCATCTGGAAGCAAGAATTGAATTTGCGTGTCTTGCGCAGAAACAATTTCGAATCGTTTGATTCGCCAGCAAGAAGGATTGTAAATGTTCTGGCGGATTGGGTAGTGGTAATAATACATCTTTTCCTGATGCACAACACATGCCGGCTGCTTCATTGCGGAATTTCAACGCCTGATAATACTGGCATATTTTGCTCACTGCACCGATTGCAGTTTTAGAATGTGCAGAGTAATCAATGGCTGGTGCATATTGGAACGCAAGACGAACAAATGATACACGTGTTAAAGCACGGCTGATTTACTGTCTCTCTCGTTCTCTTTCACTAAATGTAGCGATGTGCTGTTCTCGTGCCGCTCTTGTTCTCGATATATTCTGTCACAGACGTTCATCACGCTGTTCTTGAGATTCTTGCATACGACGCTCAGCTGTTCTGATTCCTTGAACTTCCTTACTTGCCGCGATTTGTGTTGCTGATTGATGAGCTCTCTCGTATTGCGTCTTGCCTCTCTGCTACACGCATTGTCGAGGTTAGATTCTTTGGCGACATTTCACTGAAAAATATTTGAATTACAACAAAAAGTGCCTCTCTGAAAGCCTTAAAATAAGACACTATAATACAGTGGTGAAACCGGAATTTTTGGGTCCATTGAAAAATACAATAAAATGGAAGTTAAGAACTAATGAGGAAATACAAAATAACATTGAAGAAAATAACAGAAAAAGAAGAATGATATTTTTTTGATACATGTATAGCATGGATGACAGCAGGCTTTCCAGAGGTTTAGAGAGATTTGAAACGAAATAATACCAGTGAACCGTATGGAAAGAAAAAATTTTCGTTAACAGACTTTGAATATGGCAGGATTCAAAGGTAGAGAGGAGTGCAATAATGAAGGAGTACTGGGGAGGAAGAAAGATAAAACAACAGGAGAGGAATTGAAATTGACACGTGGAGTCTAGCTGACCATAACAAAAAGAAGAAGAAAAACGATAAGTTAGCGAGAAATGCTTACACGATTCGAATTTTCAATGTTATATTCATGTGTGTAATTACTTTGTCGTTAGGTATAAAGACACACAAACGATGAACAACAATACAGTATAATTATAACACATTACACAGCACAATTAAAATTGAAGAAACTCGCACATATGGCGTGGAATAGACCGCAGCATAAATAAATCGAAATACAACGCCATCTACTGAATGATTCGATAAATTAACACACCGCCATCTGTTAGGAATAAACTGTAGCATAAATAAATTGAAACAGAACGTGATCTACTGGATGATTAACCAACCTAGCTAACAAAGAGTTGTATAGATAAGTTAACACATCGCCATCTGTTAGAAACTTATGGAACTATAATAATAATTACGTGTGGTCGTAATGATCTGGTGACTTTGTTTCTACTGGCTGGGCATTCTGCCTGGTTCAGGGGAGCTACATTTTAACGTCGAATCCAAACCACAGTACCGTCCTGGCGTATTTCATCTCATACAGCATGCTGCGCCGGGGGTTAATGCCGGGTTAAGTGTCTATAAAAATCCTCTCCGAGACAGGGACTCGAACCGGGGACCTTTCCATCTCCAGTCAGACAACCTAACCACTTAGCCAGCAGACCGCTTAGCCTTGGTGGCTTACAAATATTTACAAACCATTGCCCTATGACAAACATTTAATGAACATTTATTTCGCAAATAATAAATATTGAGGTCTATAATCTAGATAAAAACTATCCTATCTTTTAAGTTGGACTAAATCACACACATTAAGCCAAATTTCATCTAAATCGGTTATGTAGTTTCGGAGTTCATCCAGGACGAACATCGTGACACGAGATTTTTATATATATATAAAGATAAAGAAGATGATTTCGATACATTCTGCGTGTAAAGCATTTAAAATAAAATTATAGTACTATACTGCAAAGCCCAGCACGCTGGATCGGGGAGCTACTGTACAATAGCACCAGGATCGAATCCTGGTCCGCACTTACCGGTTATCCTGATTGCGTGTTTAGGCGGTTTCCCACAAAAGCTGGGACGGTCCCCAATCTCTGCCTCATCAAGTTCACATTTCACTAACATCGTTTATCATACAGAACACAGAGCTAAACGTTTCGTAGACTGATGGCAACACAAATAAGTGCTCCGGGTCTCAAAAATCCGGTTCTAAATCGGGTAGGGTACAGGTCCTCTCCACTCTCCTGACTGTGTAACATGTGGCCGGTGTCGGCCCTATCAAAGGAAAAGAAAAAATGTAGCAAAGTAACCTCAAAACAAAATCGTTTACTTACCTTGTTCAAAACTCACTAAGCATATTAGATGCAAGTGTTTTTAGAATTTGTGATGTAAGCGTTTGATATATTTGACACTGGGAATGAATTCCTAGTTTGTAGCTAATAGTGTCTTTAAGATGGACCCAGTAACATAAATGGCCAAAAACTGACAACTTTGAAGACAAATCATGTCTTTATTTTCCACTGAAAGAATTTAGAATAATATCTTAATCTTCTACTTTGTGGGCTCCCCCAGACGATGCGCTAGGAAAAACGTTTCACCGCCTTTACTTCTAAGTAACCGAGTGTTGTGAGTGAGTGGTAACGCTATGGCCTCGCTTTCGGGAGGACGCGATTTCGAATCCCAGTCCGGACATCCAGATTTGGGTTTTCTATGTTTTCTCCAAATCCCGCCACCAGGTGAATGTCAGGATGCTTCATGGCCGAATTGCTTCATGTTCCTTGTTCCTAGTCCTTTCCCGCCTCTATTGTCCTCAATATCAAAGAGGCGTAAAGCCTTAAGCAAAAAGAAATCTTCCAAGCAACCCCCCTCAAATATATTCAGTTTAGAATGAGTGAAACACATATTATGTGCAAATTTGAAGTCTGAAACGTATTCCGTTTAGCAGCCAAAGGCCTGGGGAGAACGGACAACAGACAGTGGAGTTGAAGCTATAATGCTCAGTTTCCCTTTGGAATCGGAAGGCAAAAAAAATAAAGGTACAGACGTGACCGTTATCCTCGTGAACCATTTTTATAATCCACAGTTTCGCAAAATTATCTCACTTTTTAATGGCAGGTGTAAGTGCAGTAGTCGTCTTCACAGTACCAAAAACAACGACATTATCATTAACACTATAAATGTTAACACAGAAAAATTCTATTAACACTGTTTAATGTGCAATACGAGAAGTAGAACTCTTATTATAATCACTAAAATGATTTAACACTGATTGGGGATAACTCTGCGCAAAATAGGGGTTTACGAAGTTAAAATTCCTTTTTTCAACGTCGACGAGGTAAAAGAAAAAATTATAATTAGTTTTTCTTCTGAGTAAATTGTTACTTTTTCTTTCAGTTCCACCACTCTCCTTTTCTATTTCTTTCCTCTCTGGGACGGATTGCTGACCAGCGAGGTATTCAATTTGAAATGCTCTGAATGATATTATGATCAAATTAAAGAAATCGAGTTATGAACACTGTGGATTTTATCGGCTGTTCCTGTAAAACAAGTGTAGTATTTCCGTAACTTGTTGTTTCTGTGTGCTGGGAAATATATTTTTCTCTCATGTTCAGCTAAGTTTAGTAATGTACACAAGTTGTTTTATCACATAGGAACCCCTGTTAATTCTTAATCAGATTAATGTATCCACTGTGCTCACACGCCATCAAACTACCAAAGTGAAGACAACTGTAATTTCAAGAAAAATAACAAAATTATTGTTGCCAGCAGAAAGAAAGAAATTCCTCACGATGTATTAGACCAAGTGCGTGGTCATCAAAGTGAGTTTGTTGGGAAAAGAATGGTGGTTAGGGTGTCCCTTATAAGAGCAAAAAAAATCCAATATTCAAACGCATACTCTCTAATTCTTTTTAAATAACTGTAGTTTACTTACATAACAAATTTTATCCTCCTACGATGATTTAAACCCGTGTCGAGTAGACCCGAAAGTTTCTTAACTGATCTTGATTAAATTTGACAAGGAAATACTATGTTTCTTTATGGAACGACATGGGATACTTTTTGGGGGGAGATAACATATTTTGTCAAGAAACTTTGAAAACTAACCGAATGGTAACAAACAGATGAATAGCGTGTGTACGTCTCTGTAACGTTACATCAGTCACTCAGGCTTTGAGTCTGTGTATGGTCTGTTCATAAAATTTTATGAACTGTACACACAACAACTACTGATGCGCAACCTCGATGCAACGCGACAGCAACAGCACACGCTTGCAAATAACATAACTGAGTCACAAAGTAATAAAAGCTGTAATCGTGACTGGAATGACAAAAAGTGTTAATGTGTTGATTTCTCGAATCCCAATAATTCCAACACACCTACCATTCCAGTTTAAAAGACTACAGTTCTCACTAAAATTAGCATTTGTGGTGTCTATCAATAAAGCCCAGGAACAGACATTGAAAGTAGCAGGCGGCCACTTAGAGAAGACTTGTGTTTCCCATGGGCAGTTATATGTAGCTAGCTCATGGGTTTCCAACCCACAAAGGCTGTAGCTTAGCAAACAACAGCAAAATCAAAACCCTTGTGTACAAAATAGTATTGACATAAGATGTCCCCAGAAAGTGGCATAATTTTAAACTACAAACAAAATTCTGCCAGAGGAACTGTGGTAGTTACCTTCCCCCTCCCCCCCTACCCCTCTAGCCTTGTTGCTATTTTTAAACAGGCAAATTGGTTCTCTTAATGAGTCAGGATCAATGGTAGAATGGTTCGGTGATGGCATCCTTGTCATGTTACCCCGACTCCTGATTTTGGTACAGCTTTTAAGTAACTTACAGCTTTCTGTAGCCAATTCTAGCACCAAAATTCTAAGTCCACGTATACGTAGTTACCAGTAACAGTTAGTGCACAACGAAAAATCATTGGTAATGACACATATTGGTATAATTGAACATGAAATTATCAATTTGTGCACTTGTATTCGGTACATAGTGTTTAAAGTCCACTTGAGTAGCACTTAGCGGCCTTCAATTGCTTCGATTTTCCCGAGTAACAGTAAATACTTTAATCTAGGTTAGCGGATAAAGACACTTAGGGCCCACATTTTGGGATGATAGTTCTCAGTAATCAATAAAAATTTACACATATTAATTAGTGTTCAGTATTTTTATTTGTGGAATTTAATCTTACTTCAGTAGTTAACAAACAACAAAATATTTAACAAATTGTACAATTTTTGCTCCAAATTAACTCTGTTACAATGCTCAAAATTAATAAGTTGCTATGATAATTGTTAACACATAATATTTCACATAGGAATGCTCTTCAACAGAAAGGAAGAGATATTCTTAAAAATTTCGTGATTCGAAATTTTAAGGATACAAAAGCGGTAAAACATAATATCGTTCATTACTAATTTATCAGTGCTTTGAACATTGATATCTTCCTAAAACATGAATAAGGAAAGGAATTTGTTAGGTCTCGTGTACACAATTGTCAGAAACATTAATTCAAATAATTCCTGGCAATTGTGTTAAATATTTAAAATTGGCCTTTATAATCCATGAGAAAAGATGTGATTTGATAATGAAACGTTAATGGAGCAATGGTTTCTCCCGCTTGGTGGAGATGTTTACTTGATGCGGACGAGCTCTGGCTGACCGTAGGTGTATATGGGCGCCCCCGCTGGCTGCAAGTCCTGGTACTGGAAGCGCGCCAGGTATCCAGGAGTAACCACCTGCTCCGACCTGGCACTCAGCTGAGCTGGGGCAGGGCCGTGGGCGTAAGCCACTCTCTGCAGACGACCGTCTGGCTGCAGGATGTAGTACACTCCGCTCTCGTCAACGTCACGCAGCGCCGCGTTGCGACCGCCTGCGAAACCCAGCTGCAAACACACAAACATCAATACGATGAAGCCGGCCTCGGTAGCGTAGGGGCTAGAGTGCTAGCTCCACGTGCCAAAGGCCGCCGGTTCGAATCCGGCCGCGGGCATGGATGTTAAGTGTTGTGTGTCTGTGTGAATGTCTTGTCCGTCCTGTGGCGTCCATACATTGGAGAAAATACACATTGAGCTGGCTGTATGGCCTCCGTTGCCGAATGCCATTAAAAAAAAAAAAAAAAAATCAATACGATGAACGTCTTTAAACTCTATAGGCTGTGCGAGATGTACTGTCCAGAAAAGTTGTGTAGCGAAAAATTCTTCTTCTTCACCACCTTTTACCAACATTAGGGGACGGTTTTACACATCGTTGGCATGATCAAATTTGGAGCTTTGATTTTACGGCTCCATACTGTTGCTAACGCCTAGTACTTTATACTTACTTCCAAGTCGTACAACGAACTAATGTAGGAAGTACTACTATCTGTCTGTGAAATGTGTAACTATGTTCTGTGTGTGATAAGTGTATTTTTTGTTTGTGAAATGTAGAGTTTATGAGGCAGAGATTTGGACCATCCTAGCATTCGCCTTGCTGGCTGCGGAAAAACGCAGTCAGGACGACTGGTACGACCGAGTGTGGTGGTGTAACGGATAGCATTCTGGCCTCGCATTCAGGAGGACGGCGGTTCGAATCCCCGTCCGGGCATCCAGATTTGGGTTTTCCATGGTTTCCCAAATCACTCCAGGCAAATGCCGGGATGCTTCCTTATAAAGGCCATGGCTGAATTCCTTCCCATTCCTTGCCCCCATCCTTTCCCGTCTCTAAAGACCTCGCTGTTGAGAGACGTAAAGCAGTTAAAAAAAATTAAAAAAAAAGACTGGTACCCGGGTGTCTGGGATCGTGCCCGGTGCCGTTGTACCTCCACGCTCCACTGTGCGGGGCCTCATAGCACTGGTGGGTTTGAGTAAGGAAACAGTGTTACTAAAAACTGCTTAAAGAAGTAGTTCGGGTAACAAGAGCCCGCATGATTTCCATTAAACGAAAACTATCCCCACATATAGTGATTCGAGTGAAGTAATTTTTTATCATATGTCTTATTTTGCCGGGAGATCCCCGAGCAGATAATTCCGCCGCCCAGTCGTAGAGTTTTAAGTGCCCGCGTCCTTCGTCTCTACCTTAAGCGTTACATTAGTGGAGGAAGTGAAGTATTGCCATCTGTCTGCTAAACATATAAGTATGTTCTGTGTGTAAGAGGTGTACTTTTGTTTGCGTAATGTGTAGCTTATGAGGCAGAGATTGGAGACCGTCCCAGCATCGCATCGCCATGATGTTTGCGAAAAACCACGATCAGGAGAGCCAGTAGGCGGGGGTCTGAGGTCGTGCCCGGTCCCGTTGTACCTCCTCCCTCCACTGACCCACACTGGTGGGTAGTGACGTCATGTCAAAGGTCGTTCTGGTAATGACTATTCAGTGCGCGCCGCCTCGTACGATTCAATGTTGGTCGTTTCAGAAGCTTATGAATTTTAAACATTGTGAATTAGACTACTAGCTACAATTTGACTTGCAGTATAGTACTGTGGAGGCAAGTTTGTAAAATTTTGGCTTACTTGAAAATGCCTCTGGCTAAGAAGCGAGAAGTTGCAAAATTATATGTAAATGAGTCCCACGAATAATTGAGTTAAGCTTAATAGTCGTTGCTGACTGAAGGTTTTTAACGATCTAATGCAACTAATAACTTAAAGCAATCAAAATACCCAGTGTGGCTGGGCACGTTAAAGATAGGGGAGACACAACGAGACCAGATCAAATACCGAGCCCCGCGTCCTGCTTTCAGTTCCCCGCAATCACGATACCCAACTTCCGCATCATAAACTACACATTTCACAAACAAAAAATACACTTATCCTACAGAACACGAGTTGCACGTTTCACAGATAGATGGCAACTCTTACCTCCCCCCGTGCCCAATTGGAATAGGATAACCATTCCGTAATTGAATCAGCATACATGGTGAATAAATAGCTTCTAAACCGTAAGAGTTCATGAGAATTCCATGACTCTAAAGAGGCCACATTATTCGTGATTGAAATTGATTGAAAAAAATGTCGAACTACTATTTTAGTTTGTTTTTAATCCACACAGCTATTTTGTGAGTACTGTATATGGTACAAAGTGACTTGCACCTGTTCACGTTCCCTGCTTTTCATACTAACATACAATATTCGGAGTGAAACGAACAATGAAAGGCTTATAATAATATGGTATTTATCTTTATCTACATCGTCTAAGTGTCTGGTATTCAGTGATCTTGTTAATTATGTATATCGTTTTCAAGAAAGAAATGAACAAACGAAAGAAGTCACAGACCTTCAGATAAAAGCCACGCACTAGGACTTCCTAGATCTAATAGTCGAAGGTTTCACACACTGATGTATATTTACAAACAGATAGCAATCAAAACATTTAACAAAGAACTGAAGCACAGTTGTTGACTTAAAATATTTCAATAAACACTGATATTACGTAATAAAGCGCAGTTGTCTGATGGTTCAGTGGTTAAGGTGTTTGATCGAAGATTGAAAGATCCCCGGTTCGAATTCCTGTCTCGGTGGGGATTTTCATAGGCCCCTTAACACGACCTTAACCTCTGGCAGAGCTTGTGAAGTACGCCAAAACGCTTCCGTGGTTCGAATTCCACGTTAAACTGTATGCCCTTTATACCTGGTAGGATTATCGGATTAGTCTAGGAGGCTATGATAAGGGCGGATTGCGCAGCCGATAAGAAATCCTGACACCAGTTCATTAGGACCACACGAATTTACTTCACGTAATACAGTTTCCTTCTTTGCTTAACAGATTTATGAAGTTGTTTCTACATCGTAGAAGCCGAGAGTGGTTTTGTCTCTACGTATCGTATTCGGTCATTGTGTCTGTGACAGCAGTAGAATAGTGGGTCACATTCAGTATGCGGCCACTCGTCCGCTGCGTGTGCTGCGGGAATGTGTAATGAGCTGGCGCAAACTCCACGATACGGCGCGTGGTTAACCTCTCATATTCTAAAAATAATGAACCACATTCATTCGGTAAGCACTTCGTAGAGTGCTTTAAATAAAGCTTCCATGAATCACGACGAGTTCAGAACATTCGTCAACTCATCGAACATGAAGTATATATATCGCGAAATCCTTGTCAGCGATTGTAATAACCAACAATAACTTTTTACAGAGTACTCTAGCCGTGATTAACGAATTACCAAGTTTAAAAGTGAAATAAGCCATTCAAAATACATTTCGAACCCCATTAAGTATAGACACAGGTATAGTGCTGCTTAATATTATGTTTAATTTATTTTAACAAAGATGTGTATTGTTCTTTAAGGAAAGAAACATCGTCTCACATCGGCATTAACACTTTGATAGCATATACTGTTCAACAAAAACTATTTCTAAATTTTGAAGCTTTGAGTAAATTCCATATTTTTTGAATTTTAAATAAATTATATCCCACTGTGCAGCCTCCTAGGAAATAAATGGTGTTTTGATCACCGTCCGCAATCAAAAGGAGCAAATTAATAGTTAATAAAGTGTCTAGAGACAAAATATTTTGTTAATATGCCACATAACAGGCATTGTGGCCTGGCATAACAACTCACAAAATTCCTTCCAATTTATGAATAATGAATATTTGCGAGTTTTTACGATGAGAACAACAATGTACTAGTTTCCGGATATAAAGAGTGACTTATGTACCAAAAAATTAGACGAAATCATTCGATTTCAATCTTCTACCAACATTTCGGTCTGATGCCATCCCGGAGATCTGATCCGGTGGCTATTCTTTGATAGTGTGTCAATGCATTCGACAGAGCTTGTCCGACGACAGCTGTTTGAACCATGTCAGACAAATATACCCCAATCGACCTGGTACAAAGAAGTGGTCATTTCCCGTGGCTTGGAGGAACTGTTGCCCAATTTCTCGGCAGTTTTTGTGTTGATTCCAAATTAACTGATTGTTCGTTTTGTGCTGCAGGGTTATTACAGTTGCAAATCCGCAAGTGTGGCCGTGCGCGTTAGACTTGGATCTGACGTATCAGAAGTCGTTATTAAGGTTTTATACAGTTTTTCGGAATCACGAGCATTTCACAAACAGAAATGTACGCTTATCACGCAGAACACAGCAGGTACGGACAGTTTAGTTTCTTTATTAGTATACCATTCACGGCAGAGGTGAGCATTCAAAACTACTTGACTACCTTCCAGAGTCAAACAAAATACTGGCTAGTTGATCTCAGAAGAAAGAAAATCAATTTATCTTGGGACACAGAAGTGTAATAAACATTATCCGCTCGTTTAATTTGTATTTTTGCCATCATTTTAAGACTACGTTTCATTTCCAAAAATATATATCTTTGTAGTTAGACGTTAATTTTTCAGACATCTTTTACAGATTGCTGTACTGATTATTGTTTCCTGAGAGTAAATGGTTTATGTGGCATTATTTTATTAATTTTTTTTTATGTCGTCAGTCTTTCGACTGGTTTGATGCAATCCTCCATCCCTTCATATCTTGTGCTAAGCTCTTCATCTCTACATACCTCTTACAACTCACGTCCTCAATTATCTGCTTCATATATTCTAATCTCTGCCTTTCTCTACAGTTCTTACCTTCGACTGTTCCCTCCACCAGCAAATTAACCAGTCCAACATGTCTCAAAATATGACCTATCAGCCTGTCTCTTCTTTCTGTAAGCTTCTTCCGCATACTTCTTTCCTCGCCCATCATTTCCAATACTCGTTCATTTCTTACTTTCTCTGTCCAATCAATTTTCAGCATTCTTCTGTAGCACCGCATTTCAAATGCCTCAATTTTCTTTCTTTCAGGTATTCCTTAAGTCCATGTTTCGCTACCATAAAGTGCTGTGCTCCATACATAGAGTTTTAAAAAGTTCTTTCTAATTCCTAGATCAATATTTTAAATTAAAAGATTTCTATTTCTCATGGAGGCTCTTTTTGCTTGTGATATTCTGGTTTTAACATCAATTTTGCTTCGGCCATCGGTTGTAATTTAGCTTCACAAGTAACAGAATGCACTTACTTCTCCTATTGCATCCGATTTAATTTTGATATTTAATCTACTGTGATTGGTATCATTTCTGATACTTTTCATCAGTTTGTCTTACTTTGATTTATATTCAGTCCAAAATCTTCCTTCAATATTTTGTTCATGCCATTCAGTAACCTCTCAATATCCTCAGCCCCTCCTGCTAACAAGACAATGTCATCAGCAAATCGTAGCATACCGATTTTTTCTCCCTGAACACTTATGCCACATAGAAATTTTTCTTTTACTTTCTTTATTGCTTCTTCTACATACAAATATATAAATGATATGACAG
Organism: Vandiemenella viatica; assembly: GCA_031002005.1. NCBI lineage: Eukaryota > Metazoa > Arthropoda > Insecta > Orthoptera > Morabidae > Vandiemenella > Vandiemenella viatica. The sequence goes on along the minus strand of CM061921.1, from coordinate 300,101,691 downwards.
AATGGTACGTGACGCAATTACCGCTTCATCTCGTGCAGAAGATTCTTTTTTTATCTCATTGTGATGTGGATTGTTAGTTAATTATTACTTAATTTGGTGAAATAATGAAGCCATATGTTACAATTGCGCCTCCCCGAATTCGACTAATAAAACAAAAATAGACTAAAGAATTGTAATGAAATGGGGGAAATAATAACCAAGCACTTACTTCCTGCAGGAAGCTGTGTTCATCCCTTATAATCATCTAAGCTAAGCTTAGTATTCAACCTTCTCCGGATGGAGGTATTCTTAGCCTGGAATTGCAGGTAGGGTGACCAGTTCCTTTCCTCCTTACCTAACCTAACCCTGTAAAGGGTACCTACAGTTTAAAGAAAGCTTTCTGGCGTACTTCACATTACACAGCAAGTGTGCCAGAGGAGAACGTCGGGTTAAGGAATTATGAAAATCCCCTACCTCAGAGGGCTTCGAACCGTGGACATTTCGATCTCCAGTCAGACGCCTTAGCCACTAAGTCATCATGGCACTCTCATTACTAATTTCTTTTGTTTTTTGCTGTCATCAGTCCCTCGACTGGTTTAATGCAATCCTCCATCTCTTCTTAACTAGTGCTAACCTCTTCTTCTCAACATACCCCTTACAACCCACGTCCTCAATTATCTGCTTCATTCCAATCTTGTTCTTACTCTACGGTTCTTACCTTCTGCTGTTGTCTCCATTAAGAAATTAACCAATCACGCATATCTTAAAATGTGACCTAATATCCTGTCTCTTCTTTCTGTAAAACTTTTACACATACTTCCGTCCTCATCCATTATTTCCAAGAGATCGGCCTGGTGGCTCTGTGGTTAAGGCGTCTGACGGGAACGAGAGGTCCCCAGTTCGAATCCCTGTCTCGGTTGGAATTTTCTTAGGTTCTTAACCCGACTCTCACCTCTGGCACAGCTTGCTGTGTAATGTGAAGTACGTCAGAATGCTTCCGTAGTTTGGATTCCACGTTAAACTGCAGGTACCCTTTACCCGGTAGGATTGCCGGGTTAGGATAAGGTGGCTACGACAGAGGCGGATTGCGCAACCAATAGAAATCCTATCACCAGGTCATTGCGACCACACGGAATTATTTTTATTTCCAAAACACTTATTTCGTACTTTATCTGCCCACTTAATTTTCAGCTTCCTTCTATATCACCATATTTCAAATTCTTCCATTTTCCTTCATTCTTGTATTACTAAATCCCATGCTTCACTACCATAAAGTACTGTATTCCACACATAGAGTTTTTGATAGTTCTTTCTTAGACCCAGATCAGTATTTGAATCTAAAAGATTTCTATTTCGTATGAAGACTCTTTTCGCTAGTGTTATTGTCTTTTAAGATCAGTCCTGCTTCGTCCATCAGTTGTAAAGTTACTTCCTAAGTAATATCATCTACCATCCGCATAAAAAATGTGTATAATGATTATTTATCGTTAAATTCTACATTAGTGATATAAAGTATATTCAGAAGATCCTGAACTTACTGTATAATGAGTCAGTGCAAGACTTTTTTACACAATAATTGGAAGCAATTCATATTTGGTGAAGAATACGAGCTGCTCCAACAATATCGATTTTGATACGTATCCAAATTTCTGAGACTTAACTATGAAAGAGATTTTTTACAGGTACAATTGTACTGTATTGTATACCAATTTGGTATAGTGAAATATGTATTGGAGAGGGAACGCATTCAAAATAGTGCGAAAGATGCAGAAGAGTAAAGGGAGATAAGAAAGTAGTTGTTCGCTAGCTGTGTACTTACGTCTGCCGACTCGGTGGTGGTGGGCACCTCGGTGGTGGTTGCCGCCTCAGTGGTGGTGGGCTCGGGGGTGGTGGGGGCAGGCGGGGGGCGGTGGCCCGTACTCTGAGGGGATACTGTAGTATGCGGTCTGCCGGGCGGGCAGGAAGAACTGACGTCCCAGTGGTCTCCAGCCCGCGGCAGGATAGGGAGCAGCAGGCGCCACAGCGGGTTCGTACGCATTCGACGGAGTCACTGCAGGAACGACAGGAGCCGCCGTCTTAACAGGAGCGGCCCGGGAGCCGGCAGCAGAGGGACGGGTTGCTGGCTGCGGCTGCCGGAACGGAGCGCCATAGCTGCTAGACGGCGCCTCACACAGTGCCGACGACACCAGCACCACCAGGAAGAACAGCGGGACCTGCGAACGCACGACGGTATAAGGCTCGTTTGTTACACAGTGGGAAGAGTGGGAGTAATGTATTTAAATCCAAGAATTGATAATTACCGATTACGTACTGTGCAGGGTATAACATTCCAGTGACATGAAGAGTGTGGTTGAAGAAAAAGGGCAAAGGAAAATGTGTCAATTGAAGCTGAAAGGAAAAAAACCTCTAGGATTACTAACGGACGGATGTTGGATTATGAAATCTAAGAGAGAACTGTATAGTAGAGGAAGGGGATGAATGGTGAAAACGGTGGAGAGGCCTGTTTTCCAGAGAGAGGCTGTAAACAGTCAAAGATGACGATGGCGGAATGTGAGGAATTATTGTTCAGATAGCAGCTTGGAATGGTACTGCACAATAGAAAATATTTTTATTTTCGTTGATTAATATAATGTAAAAGCCCAAAATTCTGATATACTTGGTGTTCGAACTAACCTTCGGGGTCTCCCGGCCAACAAACCCAAAGGCAATGTATTTATTTATTTTTGATATATTCGTATGTTGCTCTTTAGGCAGAACAAGCTTTTGATGTATACGTAAAGCTAAAAAATCTTGCCCTGTTTCGAAGAACCATGCAAAAAATGAACAGTTAATAAAATATTTAATTCGTTTTAAAACTCTCTCAATATAATACCTTTCCATTCATCCCCCATTTGTTCTAAACAAACAGCTGCTCTTTAACTTCGACATTCGTGAGATAAATGATATACTGCAGTAGTCTCTCATACACCTCATCATTACATTAGTTGAGTCACTTCACTGCGTAATACACTACCCTAATACGTTAGCTTCCATTTGCTATGGATGCTTTTCTTGTGAGGAAAATAAATGTCTTATAGTTGTTGACTTTTATTTCGACGGTTTGTTAAAAGTAATTACATCATTATCACCACGAACAAAACAGACTAAAGATGAATGGTAACGCTCGGACCTGGCATTTTGGAAGTCTTGGGTTCGATTCCCTCTCCGGCAATTCAGATTTAGGTTTTCCATGGCTTCTAGAAATAACTCCAAGTGAATGTTTGGATGGTTCCTTCATAAAGACCATGGCCGAATCAGGTGTGAATCATGCAAAGGATGAAATATTTTTTCCTCTGAAGAATAGCGTGCTTCCAGCAAAAAACTCAACATATGATGAAATATTTATGAAATGCTTTGCTCATTAATCGTATAACTATGGCTTACCCGATTGGCAAGGCATAATAAAATAAAAAAACTCAGGTATCGGTTTGTATGACGATGTTCATTTTCTTTGCATCAGAATAATTTCACAAAAGAAAAATATGTCACTGATGTAATCAGTTTTTATCTATCACGAATATTCGTTTACTAATTAGTTCCAGCAAAATATTACCGGAAAGTAAGGCGAGGCAATCCAAACCATCTGCATAAACTGCAAAGTGTTTACAGTACGAGGAATCCACGATCATATACCACGCTCAAAACCTACTTTCCTCTGATTAGAGGCTTCACACCTTATTGTCAGCGAAGATATTACAGCAGAGATAGTGTTGTAGAAAATGGACGGGAAGAAAATTGCCATTCACTTGGTTCCATTAATAGACACTATGTACAGCGTAACCTAAATCTCGAACTGGCATCTATGTCGGAAGCCAGCCCCAAACATTGCTGTTCATCCAGTAGGCTGGGCCACAAATCTATTGCCAGCTCGAAATAAACGAAACGCTGACTTATCAAAATACATCTCGCCTTTTCCCCAACCTTATTACAGGTGTTCCTGTGTCCAGACTCATGTGCAGTTGAGGTGACGCTCTGCCTGGAGGCGTTGACAGAGGTCTATGACAAGTTGTCTGCTCCCGTGTCAGAACCAAATCATCGTATGGCATTTGTAATCGCGATCAATTGATCCGGCTGCATGCCCGAGAGATTTTCAAGCATCGTATGACATTGCTGGGAGGGAGATCCCAAAGGATTGTTCGGCCGCCAAGTGACAGAGTTTTTCATTCACAGCCCAATGCGCCTCTTGTCGTGACTAACATAACCCGGTATTCCTACCGGGTGTAGGGGATCTACAGCTTAATGTAAAATCCAAACTAACTTCACATTACACTGCAAGCTGTGCCAGAGGTGAAGGTAGGGTTAAGGGCTTTTGTAAATCTCAGGCGAGACGTGGATTCGAAGTGGGGAATTTTCGATTTCCAGTCAGACGCCTTAACAACTGAGCCACCAGATGGCTCAAATGAAAAGTAAATATGCTAAACTGCATGGCTGGATTTTCCTAAAGTACCTTCTGCATTGACAATATCCCTTGTTTTGTCCAGTATGGGATGTATAGCTACCATCATCAACCACCCGTCATGGGCCACCGTCGATGTTAATGCTGAGGTAGTACAGAGTCTAAAGTAACGCTATAACTCGAGGAATCCTGAGTATTTACCATAACATTGAAGTTTAATATCATATCGAACTTACAACAGCCAACATGTCCCGTTCAAACGGTAATGATTCTTGTCGATGCAGCTTAGTCGGTGACCAAATTAAATCACAACAATTTGAGGCATTACCTTTACACAGTTTCATCCAATGACCTAGCCTTTTCAGTAATTAATGACATGTTCTTCTAACGAACTTACTACCAGCATCACTGAGTCAGCCAAAGATTTGAATAAATCAAAATCTCAAAATACGATTCTATTCCTCAAATTATCTAAAAAAACGAAATATACTTTTAACTTGATGGGTATAAAAATTCAGAGAAAGAAAGAATTAGTTTTAAATGTTTATGAAAACAATAATTTTCGTTATTGTCTAACGTGATGTTAAAAATGTTGGTATGATAAAACAATGAACTCTGCAACGGAATGAAGTACCTGACTAAGTGGTTCTGTTAACTTACCTGCATGATGTCTAAGCTGAGAGACTGATGTCTGTGCAGAGGGAGGTTCTCCTTATATAGCGCCGCGTGTCGGGTCGGGTCAAGGCACCGACACATCTGCAGGCATGGCGGACAGTAGTCTTTGCGACACGAGGCCTTGGGACACTCTCACAACACTCACTCTCTCCTTTAGATATCGACACAAGGAAATTTGCATTTTACGTACGAATGTTCTTGTGACGGAGAAAAAGGATCTACAGTGTAACCATTGTGATTTTTTTTTTCATTATATTTTTTCTTAAGCACATTTTCAGCTGTCGAACTTATTTAAATGTGATGTAGACATGAAAGTCCTCCAATTACTGAACAATTATAATTCACTATCTATTGTTCATAGTCAGACGAGGTGTATGGATTTAAAATGCATGGCTGAAAAGAAAAACGTAAGTATTTCACATTTGTTGTTATCAATAAAACTGCGGTTGGCCGTGATTTATAAATGAGAGTTATTGATTTACGGGAAATTCATCACCTTTAGTGTCCATCGCGTCAACCCCGTTGATTGCGGCACCGTTTTGGTGTCCGGCGCTGATTCGGGGTTAGCTGGTTCCAGTCCTGGTTTCAGAGTGGTGCACAGTTTCTAATCACCAGATTGTGAACCAAAGTCCTGTGCCGGTGCACATGGATTGAGGGCATACGACACTATTGATAGTGATTAGTGCCTCGAATGAGAAAGTTAAGCTTGGCAGCCCTCGGTGGCTTTCGGAAGAGTAGGCCTGAATGGTCCGACACCGAGTTTTACCTTCTCGTCTTCTTTTATTTCTCATCCACAGCACAAACAATAGTCCACACTGAATACACACATATTTGTTAAAACCAACATTTAGAAAATACGTGGTGTATGTATAAGTTGTAACAAGTGTTTACATAAAATATGGTCTGATGCATAAAATGTCATCTTACATTGCAATAAAATAAATAAGAGATAATAGTTGCAGATTCTGACTTTGATACATATATTGATAATTATATCTTTTAAAATATGTAAAAACTCTTAATAACTAGAAACACGTAATATTTATTAAATTATGTAGCCAAAAATCCTAAAAACTGGAAAATATTCAAATCTAAATTATGGAAAGAGAAATAATTCCAGCAGGAGATGTTAAACTTAGCTAGTTCACTTGTGAAAACTAACAAATTATTAGCAGGATATTAAAGACTCCTTACTTTTGGATATTTTTTAATAGTTCTCACAACCGGTTTTGCAGGTGACCCGTCTCTCGATGGGCGGCCTTCTCTGTCACTTTGGCTGCCAGAGAGATTGAGAGCGTGCCCTATTTCAGGAGATCTGGAAACCTGATTATCGCTCCGATACCAATAATGGAAAATGTGGCTTAGATGGTAGAGCAGGAATATTAAATAGTTGTAATTTAGGAATAGTGGCAATGGTAGTTGCAGCATAAAGTGATATGGTGAAATATTAAAAATTGTAACTATAAAGTGTACAGGAAACTGAAAACACTATAAAACTAGAGAACTGTAACCAGTCAATTATAAAGTCATCAATAGACAACAATTTATTTTGGTTAAACGGGCAAGTTTACAACCATATAACATATGTTCAACAGCAAAATAATCCTAAGTATCATATCAAGAAACAAAGATTGTACATTAGTATTTGTCGTTTAATACTACGCCATTAAAACTGTTGGATAATGTTTTTATTTTCCGGACGCGTTTCGCCTCTCGTCGAGGTATCTTCAGCGTACAGTTTTGCTGTAATATGTGATTTGTTATTGACTTTTGAATATAATGATTTTTAGATTTACCAAAATTATTCTTATATAGGAAGCATAATATTACCTATATTCATATATCAGTTTGATTACTAATATTTATATATCAGTTTTGGATTATCATGCAAGACGTTTTGTTTACGTAAGTATACTAGGATAGGTTTTATATTGTAACTTACATTTTACATTTGCATTTTGAGGTGTGGTCGTTGCTCGCATGCGACCTCAACCAGCATGTTGTTTTTTACACTATTGCACTTGGTATAGTTTGCTCTCGTGACCTGACTAGTAATCAATTTTGAGGCATAGTTTTCAATGCACGACATTGTCAAACTTTATGTGTGCGCTTTTGCTGTTCTGTTGTTTTTCTTGACGGTGCTCTATCGGTAGTGTAGTGAGCGGCGAGTTTGAATTTCGTAATTGAGTTTGTGTGTGTGTGTGTTTTGCTTTGTTTTAGCTAAATGTGCATGTGTGGTGGATGGTGGAGACGCAACGTGGTATTATATTACTGTTGTGGTGGTGTTTTGTGTGTTTGATGTTATTTTACGTCAGTTTAGATTTTTATTAGCTTGAACAAGGTTTGATTGGTTAAGTTTACATGGTCATTAAGTACGTGTTTTCCTGAGACTATTGCTTTTTGAATTTGATAATTTTCTTGCAGAGTTAGAATATTGTGTTTTGTGTTGTTTGTTGTTAGGATTTTCAAGTCTACATTTAAATTTGTGGGGAAATGATTATTGTCTAAGAGGTGTTCGGCGAAAGTTGAATGATTGCTGTACTTTAAGGGTCGCATGTGTTCCTTATAACCCTGTGTGTGTGCTTGTTTGAATATGTCATAGTATACCATTTCTTTTTATTGTGTTCCCGGTATACTATGACATATTCAAACAAGCACACACACAGGGTAACAAATATATTCAAAAAACAAGGGATAAACATTACTCTCAAAACAGACAACACAATACAAAAGCAAATCGGAACACAATCACAAACAAACAAATTCAATAACTCTGGCATATACCAACTGACATGTCAGAACTGTGATGCAGTTTACATCGGCCAAACAAGGAGACAATTCCAGACAAGATATAAGGAACACATGCGACCCTTAAAGTACAGCAATTATTCAACTTTCGCCGAACACCTCTTTGACAATAATCATTTCCCCACAAATTTAAATGTAGACATGAAAATCCTAACAACAAACAACACAAAACACAATATTTTAACTCTGCAAGAAAATTATCAAATTCAAAAAGCAATAGTCTCAGGAAAACACGTACTTAATGACCATGTAAGCTTAACCAATCAAACCTTGTTCAAGCTAATAAAAATCTAAACTGACGTAAAATAACATCAAACACACAAAACACCACCACAACAGTAATATAATACCACGTTGCTTCTCCACCATCCACCACACATGCACATTTAGCTAAAACAAAGCAAAACACACACACACACACAAACTCAATTACGAAATTCAAACTCGCCGCTCACTACACTACCGATAGATCACCGTCAAGAAAAACAGCAGAACAGCAAAAGCGCACACATAAAGTTTGACAATGTCGTGCATTGAAAACTATGCCTCAAAATTGATTACTAGTCAAGTCACGAGAGCAAACTGTACCAAGTGCAATAGTGTAAAAAAACAACATGCTGGTTGAGGTCGCATGCGAGCAACGACCACACCTCAAAATGCAAATGTAAAATGTAAGTTACAATATAAAACCTATCCTAGTATACTTATGTAAACAAAACGTCTTGCATGATAATCCAAAACTGATGTATAAATATTAGTAATCAAACTGATATATGAATATAGGTAATATTATGCTTCCTATATAAGAATAATTTTGGTAAATCTAAAAATCATTATATTCAAAAGTCAATAACAAATCACATATTACAGCAAAACTGTACGCTGAAGATACCTCGACGAGAGGCGAAACGCGTACGGAAAATAAAAACAATATCCAACAGTTGTAATGGCCTATTATTAAACAACAAATACTAATTTACCAAGCAACTGTAGAAGAAAATGGCCTATAATAATTAAAGATTGTACAGATACCGCCAAAGCTAAACATAACAAAACTTAAAAATATTCCTTGCGAAATATGTGTTGAAGTATCAGATGAATAATTGTTTGTTAAATTAAGACCTATTTTACTTTCCAGATACGCGGCTGTATCGAATGTGTGATAAATAATAATAATATCACAGACATCCACACTACGATAACACAAATATTGTCACAATGGGTAAGGCAACGGGAAACCTAACCCAAGTCCATCTTCTCAAGAGAGTTCCCATAGAGGGGTACATCCACCATGGTAACCACCTGCGCCCGGAATTGAGCATTTTTTCAGAAGATGATCATCTTTAGGACGATATGAAGGTACCAGTTTGACGATACGGCTTAAACACGCGTCGTCTGCTTCGGGAAAGGACTGGAGGCAAGGAATGGAAAGAAATTCGGCCACGGCCTTTAAAGGAACCATCTCGACATTCGCCTGGAGTGCTTGGGAGAAACCATGGAAAACCCAAATCTGTATGGCTGGACGGGGATTCGAACCCGTGAGGTCAGAGCGTTACCGATCACCAAATGCGTTCAGTTACCGTAGTTATTAGGGGTACATACAACGGATCCAGTTTCGAATCTCGGCCTGAAGACCCGGTCAGTCTGGAAAATGGCTCAGATGGTTTTCTGTAATCAGCTAAGCGAATGCGTAAATGATGTGCATGTTTCGCATCAAAAATCACACAAACGTATTACACAGAACAGAGTTTAAATTAAACTTGCCAGCGTGACTGCTCACGTACGAGCCGTCCTCACTGCGGTTCCTCGTAGTCACATACGGGAATTCTGGGACGATCCCCATAGACAACACATGTAACAAACAAAAATACACTTGCCATACATAGGTAAAAAATTCTCAGTATTAAATTGTATAACAATCGGATCGTCACTGTTCGAGATGTAATGGAAGTAAAAGAAATTGTGGAAACACACGAAAACCTGAAATTTCTAAAGATTTTGAAACTTACTATAATCTTTATTTAGTACCAGCGGCTCCTGCCACCAACCGCATCTTAGTCTCCAAAATTATCAACATTGGATCTTTTGTTACTCACGTTTCAATCGCTGATACATCGTTCCATTCCTTGCAGTTATCTTAATCGTGGTCTGCCTCTTCCTCTCCTGTTTCTTCTTTTTCTATAAACGCCTTATCCGGGTCCGAGAGTTGGTTTGTTACCATGAGGGATGTTTAACTCTCCATGGCTGACCTCGTTAGCGTAGGGGTTACAGCACTGGCTCCACGGGCCGAGGGTCACCGGTTCGAATCCGACCGAATGCAAGGGTGTTGTGTGTGAGCGTGCTTTTCATGTCCGTCCTGTGATGTGTCTAGAATTATTTGAAAGATAATATGTACAATGGAGAAACTGAAAAACACTGGATGAACTGAACACACACTTGAGCTGGCTGCATGGCCTAAAAAAAGCCATTTGCCATTGAAAAAAAAATCTCTGGGAAGATGAATTGGGGTTTCCTGTTGTATTCCCCGCTGTGACAGAGTTCGTGTTAGTGTGGATAACTGTCATAGTATGTGTTCAGCGTAGACTGTTGTTTGTGTTGTGGATGTGAGATGAAAGAAGGGAGATGGGGAAACTCGGTACCGGTCCTTCCGGGCCTACTCTTCCGAAGTACACCAGGGAGTTGCCAAGCTTATCGTCCCCATCCGACGGACGAATCTCGATCAACACCTCACTCCATACACACTGCGGAGATGTTTTGGAATTAATCCAGGACTTCGGTCCACAATCTGGTGAGCAGGATTCATACTCCAACACCTCTCCTGCCCTGCAGGCAAGTCATGATGATTTAAATTTCTAGCACCGTCAGGACTGGAACCAGCTATCCCTGTATCAGCGGCAGACACCAACACGGTCCGCAACCAACTGAGTCAACGGGGAGGGGTCGTCTACTGTTTGTTGTTTGATAATTAAAAAACTATTCGGTATTCTTTCATTCTTATTCGATACCCGCAACGCTGTGGTGGTTTCCGTTCAACATTCTGAACTACCATTTCTTTGATGTCCGTCTATTCCCTAATTTGTTTATTCGTTAAATGTTCCAACTTCGGGAAGCTCCACTCCTATTTGTTTTTGTTTCTTTCTGTGATAATCCAAGATTCTGAACCATAAGCTTTCATTGGGTCAACGAAGGTTCTGAATTTATATCTATACTCTGAAATTCGCAAAGCTGAAGGTGGCAGAGGTGTATAGGGTTCTATACATATTTTTTTTTTTTTTTTTACTGCAGACAAAATTTAGTGGATAATAGAAAGGAATTTAATTTTTGTACCGCATTTCACCCTTGATTTAGTCTTCACATCACCCTAGCTACTAATAATGCCCCACGAATATTTATACTTTATATACGTAAGTTAAATGATACTCTGAGGGGTAATGACGCCTGTCCATTAACCGAGTATTCCGCTTGTGTGATGATAACTTTTAGTCCCCATTTATTATATTCGTCTTCTAACTTCCTTAAGACGTTCGCTAAATCCTCTTCATCTCCTGCTACCAACATCTGGTCGTCAATATAACCGAATATACAGGCTACTTCTATCCATTTCTATCACCAATGATTTGCACATTCTTCTTCAGTTCTCAGGTACGCCTTGAATAAATATTTTGAACAAAGTTGTTGAATGGCAATGGCCTTGCTTCAGTTATTTATAAATTAGTATAATTACTTATGTCCACTGATATACGTTACATATAACTTTCACTTACAGAGCGGAGTGGATAAGCAGCTAGCGCTTGGGCCTGGAATTCTGCAGGACGTGGGTTCAACTTCTCATCCGGACATCCAGATTTAGGTATTCCATGGTTTCCCAAAATCACTCCAGGCGAATACAGAGATGTTTCCTTTCAAAAGCCATAGCCAAATTCCTTCCCATTCCTTACATTAAATCGTATCCTGACCCTGTTGACGTCAACGAGCCGTAAATCCCGAAGCAAAACAAAAGTCGTTTCTTAGAATTCGGCCGAATTAATTAACAAATGATATAAAAGAAAGTGAAATTGGATTTTAGTGTGAAGGAGAAAGCCTAAAACACAACCAGGCATAGAAACTTCTGCGATATATTTTATTATTAACTGAGTTCTCAAGTTCACACGAATCTGCTAAGACAATCGATTTTTTTTTTTTTTTTTAATTGCTTTCGGCTACTGAGACCATACAGCCAGCTCAATGTGATTTGTTGCTATTAAGTATTGACACTACAGGACGGACACGACATTTACACGCACAACACTTAAACACCCATGCCCTTGGCCGGACTCGAACCAGCGACCTTCAGCACGTGGAGCTAGCTTATGACTTTACGCCTCGTCGACGTCGAGATCTTTAGAGGCGGCATGGGACTGGGTACAAGGAACTGGAAGAAATTCCGCCATGGCCTTTTTGAAGGAAGCATCCCTGCATTCACCTTGAGTGATTTGGGGAAACCAAGGAAAACCCAAATCTGGATGCCCGGACGAGGATTCGAACCGTCGTCCTTCCGAATGCGAGGCCAGAGAGTTAACCGCTCACCCACCACGCTCGGTAAATAGCGGGATAAGAATCGATATTGCTACTCTAATTTCTTACTCCACATTTATTTTTTAGCTATATAAAATCCTTATTAAAGCTGCAGCTGAAAATCCGGATTCGCATAAATAGGATATTGTAACAGGAATGAAAATTCTTAAAGCTTTTGAACTTAAGAGTTGGATATTCCACCATAGTGGCCAGACATTGATCGAGCACCATCAGTAAATTCACCATTACATTTTTCTCAATCCAAAACATTTCCTGTTATAAACTTATCAAGCATCTCAAGCAAATTTGAGCCTTTGAGCTTTCAAAAATATCTTTGCAGAACAGAAGGTCTTCAACGATAATATTATCATCCAGAATGCGTTCATACCAAATATGGAGAGCATTTTTCATTATTGTTTACATTTTTTTGCTCCCTATCCATTCGTCAATGCTTAATCACTGTCTCTTCAACTGTCGGTCTGCTTATTTAATAAATGCCTTTCTCGTTTGTGACTAAAATTTTACGCAAACGCAAAGCGGCTGACTTTAAGCAAACGATCTCCTCTCACGTGCGAATGTTTCGTACTGAGTGACTGAGAAGTGTCGGTGGACGAGCGTAAGCACCTACTAAGGAACACAACGCGAGATTTGAATGGTTTAGTTTGTTTGAGGAATAAACAATAGCGCCTTGCGGCACCCCCGCTTGCTCCTGACGTCATGCTGGTGCACCGGGGGGGCACACTTTTGGAACCCCTGCTATAGATACATTCTCGCAAATATCACCTTTCGTTGACTATGATGCTAAATGCTTTATGGGAAACTCCAGTGCATTAGTTGCAACTGCCGGTGCATACGCTGCTGATTCTGCTGTTTCTGTAGCATTTTTTTTTAAAAAATAACAGCTGCGAGTGCTGATTGTTCATGCGAAATGCGTATCACTTTAGTCCTTCACGGCTTAAAGTGGAAATGTTTTCTTGTCTCCGACGTTAAATTCGTACAGACGATAAATGTCTTACTTTATCAGTTTATAATTAATAAATGTTTCACTTCATCTGTATTTGAAGTTACTTATAGATTATCGTCCTTTTCGAATCATTTATTTATCTATTTATTTATTTTTTACTTATTGCTTTACGCCTCGTCGACGTCGAGGTCATTAGAGGCGGGAAGGGATTGGGTACAAGGGGACGGGAAGGATTCGGTCATGGCCTTTTGAAGGAAGCATCCCAGCATTCGCCTGGAGTGATTTGGGGAAACCATTGAAAACCCAAATCTGGATGCCCAGACGGTGATTCTAACCGGAGTCCTCCCGAACACAAAGCCAGAGCGTTAACCGCTCACCCACCACGCTCGGTCGAATCACTTATATTAAAAGTTTACTAGCTTGGGTGACGTAACTTTGCACGTAACTCTAATACCAGAAATAATTACTGATATGTGCGTTATTGTGATCAGCACAGTATAATACAGTTACCTAATTGCAACAAAAGCACCAGACGTAAAGTGATGAATAGGTATGTAGGGAACTAATGTAAGTGAAAAAATTTCTTTAAAACGTTTTGACGTCAGTTCAAATTGTGTATTGATCTTAGTTGACGTGCGACGTAATTACGAGTGTTTTTTTAATTACCTGTGTTTTTGAGCGAATCCTCTGCATATCTTTTCACAAGTTTTGTTCAATATCTTCTAAGTATTATCACCACCTTCCGGTTTTTTATTTCTGATTATCAGTTTGAGAGACTTAAATCAAGAAATCCAAGCGTAAAAACTGTAAAACAGATTATATCTTATAATTTTAATGGGAGAGAAGCTTGGAAATTGGAGTGGATAGCCTCAGTCCCACCAGAATGGCACTCCCTGTTTGACAGTCAACAGGCACTAAAGGGACACGACCTTCCTCCCAAAACCTGGGTAGCTCTTAACAGAGTTAGGTCCTGGTCATGGCAGATCTGCTTCATCTTTGTGCACATGGGGAATGAGAGATTCACCGAGATGCGATTGTGGTGAGGAAACGCAAACCATCCGTCTCGTAACATTTGACTGCCCACTTCGAGCCTTCAGGGGATCACCGGTAGATTTTATTAATATATCAAATGAAGCTTTAGATTGGCTACACCATGTTAATTTTGAATTTTAATTGTAATTTTATCTTAAATTGTATTTTTTTGTGCAATGGCCATAAGCTAAATAAATAAATTTCTGATTATTTATTGCTTTACTTCTCGTCGACGTCATTAGAGGCGGGAAAGGACTGGCCGCAAGGAACTGGAAGGAATTTGGAAAACAAAATTTGGATTGCTGGACCGGGATTCAAACCCGCGTGCTCCAGAATGCGAGGCCAGAGCGTTACCACTTACCAACCACGCTCAGTTCCACGCTGCGTATTGAGTTAATCGAATGTATTGGTGCTTATTCCAGCTGCAACGGTACGTCAGCATAATAATACAGTTTCCAATGGTATCTATGCTCGAGACAAATCTGGCTAGGTATTTCTTCTTCTTTCTTTTTTTTTTTAAAAAAAAAAAAAAAGATAAAAGGAAATTGCTTTTTATGAATTCAGCCAACCAGCCAGAATAGTGTTTGTTTACGCTCATAATGTATGCATCATTTTACTACGCATTGTAATCTTTCATAGAGAATAAGCTACACAAGACAACTTAATTAAAACCACCCATGCGCTCGGTCAGACTCGAACTTGCGACCCTTGCAGCGCGAGAAAACTACCGTGTTTATGACCGCTGTCGTTTTGAAGATTATTAGTTTCCACCTTCCGCGCCACCATACCAAATGAAGTATTGGTTACTTCCGGTCGAGCAGTTTGCATTTGTTTTAGTTTGTCTATGTACAAGAATTTAGTAGTGAACGAGCTGAACGAGTTACTTTTTAAAGACGGAGCACGTAATCTGTGGAAGTGCACTAAGCAATAACTGATTAGCAGGTAAAACTTCACGGCACAAAAGCCAATTAAGCCTTGAAAGTACTGTTTACTTTGGAACTTTTGCCAGCGTTTCGCTCCGTTTGTTGAACCTCTAAACAAATTTTGAAGATTGTAAATATTTGATTTTAGGCCAAAGGGTATCATCGCAGATTTATAGAAGAGTTTTTGTGTTGTATATACAGGTTATGTAGCAGATCTACCGAACATCAATAAACATTTGTTTGAAGTCTAGTTTGTTTCTGGAGATGCTGTGTACGAATCTCGAAGATGTGCTGACAAGTTTTGCACCGTCCTTAGATTTTCGAACTTTGACGAACATAATATAAGTCATTGATGTTTTAAAAGAAAGCAAAGATCTGCATGAAGGGAGATAGAAAGTTTGTGAAGTTCGTGGAAATCAATGTTGGTGTCTACTAGAGATCGGGATTCCACTGCATCATTTACTACTGACGTCATAATCCTATTGTAGTCAATCGCAAGGTGTATATTTATTCTAGCAGAAATTAGTTTGTAAAACTCCTTGGACCAGCATGACACCGTCAAATGTAGTACTTCAGAAAGTATTTCTAGCGGTGTCTTGCATTTGATTACTGCAGTTTTATGACTCCAGTTCCTTGCGGAATCGCGATCTCCAGTAATCCCTCCGTCGCAAAACGTAGAAGCGAAAGGTAAACAAACCACAGCTGATGAAGGCTATGCTGCCGTAATCTAAGCACAACTACAACATAAATAATTGATTTTTAGCCGAGAAGCATTCGAGGTTGGTACAATTACCTTATACTCTTAATACAAAGCGTGAATAAATCAAACAACCACTGCTTTTATAGGTCGTTATCATTTGGTAAAACGTGATGACTGAGGTCCTTATTTTTCGACGAAGTCGCCGAACATCCGTAGACACAACAATTAAACGGCATAATTACGTTTTTATAAGGCTTCTAACGATGATAATACATGTAAACACGGGACTAGGTCCCAACCGGAAGTTGAGTACTATACCATATTTATGGGGCCATATTGAACTGAGGAAGGGAACCCGTGTCAGTGACGTCACTGAAGTTTTTACGACCACAGTGGGTGGTCGATGGGGGACGCGACCCGTATTTTCCTGAACCAAAATAACCGCATACAGTCAGGTTGAAGCTGTAGATGACTTTCTGACGTAGCTTTTTAGATATAAAATATGTTCATTCAGCCTCTCTTTTCTGATAAGTTCTCTCTTACCTATCTATACTAAATTGCAAGCATTTGAAAGGATCTTCATAAACGCTTGGTGTCAGTAAATGTGTCTTCCTGTCTTTGGCGCTTGCACATCTTACTTCTTCTGAGGAGGCATGTATATCGGACGACAGTTATTCTTTTTTATTAAGCTACCAATAACTTCCCTCATCCTCTAAGAATCTTCAAGTTGACAAGGTACAAAGCACGAAAGCAAAAACAAAATAATAATAACAATAAGTCTGCCTGTCTATTTTAACATCTATGGTGAACATGATTCTTATATTGTCCCCTATTAAATGCTGGAACCAGAAGTCATATGTGTCATATCTACAAAAGATGCTTAGGCTTTAAAAGAAATTTTAAAGCGTTTAAAACTTATTTAATCTGTTGCGTGAAAGTCGCTAGAAAATTATAAAAACGCTGTATGATTATAATTTGCAGTAGGAATGAGATATACGATGCCGGCTTTAATCTGAAGCAGTGGTGGTATTAATGAAATTCCGTACATCAGCTAAACATACAACTGAAAAGACACTGCAAACATCGAGTTATTATTATATAGGCTAATTATTTTATGAATTTACTTGTCTAGAGATAATATCTACTTAGCCTCTGTTAGATTAAATGTTGGAGTTTATCGTAGGCTGTATCCTCCGTCTTTTCTTAATGTGAAGATCTAACAAAAGACATGCCGGTACATCACAATTTATACAACTTTTGTGTGGAAAAATAGTAGGCTACTGCCTATATCGTGGAACTGAAAAGGATAATATTAGCTAGAACTTAGATAACTAGAAAAAATTAGTGCTAAATTTACTAAAACCTTCCAATAATATTTAACATGAGCTTTCACATATCAAAGATTCTCACGCGCATATCGAATATTACAAAATTAAACTTACCATCGACATGTAATCGCACCACTAGACACGAAAAACAAATATTATTTAGGTATCTGTACTAATTCAGGCTGTAACACAACCGATTTTTTTTTTAAATTCTATGATAATGCTGCTTGAAAATTAGAACATCTACATAACAAAATGCTGTATCGTATACTAATATCTTTGGCAGCCTGACACGACCATGACGTCACGTATAGTGTCAAGTGGAGCGCGTGTAGAAAACAGTGAATCGTTATATAATGTTCTATTCATCCAGTAACAGTGGAAAGTAATAGTTAAGTGTAAGAAGAGTCCGTATTACATTAAGAAAGATGCAGGAATTTCACTTAATCGGTGCTACCTAAGGCAGAAAGTCCGAGATACGTTTCTGCAAATAATATCTTTGGTCGGTAATTACAGAAAAATGTTGTTCGTGTACATTATGGTCTGTTTGGCATTTAGAATTGCAGTTCATCATCTGGAGGGTGCTTAGTTGTCTAATGAATGTCATTGCTCATTGAGTGACAAATATGTGTACAGATACAGTAAGAGCTATATTTCGTGTTTTATATTACTCTTCTCAGAAGTTCAACATGTTTATTTGGCACTGTATTATTTAATCATAGTTAAAAATAGGGTCTGTAGCAGTAATCAGTTAAGTATGGATGAAGATGAATGGGATCCACATGAGGACTGGAAATTAAATTCATACCAACTTCAGAGAACGCCACAGGATGCTGTTATACATAATGCAGAAATTGCTGTTTCACCAAGGAGCTTACATAGTGAATTAATGTGTCCCATATGCCATAATTTACTGAAGAAAACCATGGCGGTAAAAGACTGTTTGCATCGCTTTTGTTCAGACTGCATTATGAAAGTTCTTAGGTCAGGTACAAAGGAGTGTCCTATATGTAAAGCAAAATTGGTTAGCATACGTTCTTTGAAGCCTGATCCTAAGTTTGATACAATTATTCAGAAGATTTATCCTTCTCATGATAAATATGAGGCTCACTGAAATGATGTGTTTGTGAATTTCAACTAGTGCATTGTGAAACTGTTGATTCCATTAATGAAGCCACTACGTCACAATGTCTTAATAGAACATACTGGGCATACAAAATGTTAGAAGATTAACTGCTTCTCTTGGAAACACTCTGATGTCAATGTCCTGTCTTCACCATTAGTGTCCTCTGATACTACCAGCTATTCTACCCATCTATCCAGCAATTATTATTGGTCATCTGTTCTTAGGTCATTTCTCTCTTAAGGAAAGGTCTGTGAGATGTGTGGAGCCTGCAGTTTACACTTCAGGTTGGTGATGGTGATTGCTACAATGAAAAACTCGGTAGAATTGATTATTTTACTGCATTACCTTAGTTTTATTAGCAGTTCACTTTTTTAAAATTTTTAAGAAACTTGTCTTTGAACCAATTTTTTATGGATTTTGTTTTTACCAAAAATAAATATGCCTGTTTTATTAAGTTCTAAAAATGATTGTGGCTATAGCTGTTCAGACTGTATTAATTTTATTGGTTATATTGTTATTTAGATTCAATCAAAAGCACCAGTAAATGGCTTTAAAAAGGAAAAAGAAAAACCCCTTGTGCTCATTTAAGAGCTTCCCCATTCCTTTAATATTTATTTCCACCTTCATTATGCATTGGTTACTGGTATTATGATGTATCTCACTTTTACAGATCGGTTCCAAAATTCAAAACGTCAAATGGCTTTTGAGTGACACATGGCATGTATTTCAGTACACAAACCATGTGGAAACTTGTATGGAGTGACTTCCTAGTGGAAACATGAATGATAACAATCACTGCAAACCTTAATTCCCATTTGCATTTCATTTATTGAATTCTTCTAACAGTTCAAATGTTTACTGAAATGCAGATTTACTTTTTTAATTTGTATTTTAAAGTATATCATAATTTTTAAACTGTGACAAATGCTTTACCACATTTTCAGCTATTATAAAAAAATATTTACTACAGATACAATAATGATTTTAGTGAATATACCAATAAATTTATGAAAGTATGGTGAAAAAATCAAATGACAATTGGTTGTTTACACTTAGATCATTAATCAGTTAATAAATATTAATGTTATAAATGTTACTGTTCCTCTCTAGAATATCATGCCATTAAAATTGAGACATGTGTCGATTACTGAGGGTGGTGGGTGGCATTCAGGAGGACAGGAGTTTCAATCCCTATCCAGCCATCGAAGATTTGGGTCTTTTCATGGTTTCCCCAAATCACTCCATGTGGACGCTGGGATTGTTCCTTCAAATAAAGGCCATTCCCATTTCTTGCCTCAGTCCTTTCCTGACTCTAATGACTTCAATGGAGCGTAAAGCCATATGCCCAAAAAAATGATAGTTATTTTTTTAAATTCTGCATGACAGAAAACCTCTTCTACCATGAAAGGAAAAAACAAAATACATACATTCAAAAAATTTAGTCAGTCAGCTGTTTCATCAGTGTGGCATTTCCAGTTAAACTTGGGTCATAGCACACAAAAAGCTACTGATGGGGCGTAAAACCATGAGAAATAGTGTATAAGTTTGGAAGATCTCTATCTCATAGATATTACTTTCTTTAACTATTCATTAACTTTAACAAAGTTTTGTTTCTGGTGTCTTCTCATTTATGAGGTAATTATGTGGATTTTTTTTTAATTTAATTTTTTTTTTTATTTCTATTTTTTGCAACATTGCCCAATATTAAATTAGTATGTAGCATTTTTTTCTTCTGTAATTGAGTCTTCTGTATGCCTTTTTTGCTTCATTTACTACTTGCCAGTTTCCTTGTGGATTTAATTATTTATATCAGTTCCCTTGAAATTTGAGGTCCCAACTAGCCCTTGGAAATTAACTAGCCATATGGAGTTGGTTTTATGGTTAGACTTGGGTACAGCCTGAAACAAAAAAATTGCTGTTTGGTAAATACTGCCATGCCATTGTGACATATTCAGGTTAAAGTGTTTCTATGATCTTCTGGTAACAATATTTATTCTGCATAAGGAATTATGCTCTGCATCAAATAAAGTTGATACCTGTGTAATCCACCCCTCAAATTATAGCATCTATTTCAGTCTAAATTTTAGTAATTAATGAAATGTATATTTAGTTTACAATGTGCCGCAAGCTGAAGCATAATTATTACAAGTGAAGCTACTCTTCTTAGTTTGTTGGTTCCATTAAATCACTACAAATGTTGCATTCAGTATGTTGTGGGTTCGAACCCCAATCAGCCACGCAGATTTGGGTTTTCCATGGTTTCCTCTAATCACTCCAGGCGAATGTTGGGATGGTTCCTTGAAAAGGCAATGGCCAAAAACTATACTTTGGCAAACTTTTATGATTAATGTTTCAAACATTTAACAATATATTTTTATACAATTTTAAATGAATTCTAAATGCCCAGTATATTAAGTTCGGTATGTCTTTTTGTATTTTTTTGATTTTCATGAAAAAGGGTCAAGTTACCTTGAGTGAATACTGCTATAATTTCATAAGCACTGTGTGATAGGAATATTTACATCAGCTCGCTTGCTTTAAACTTATAAGACTACAAGAACTATGGCTATGGACTTACCTGCTTATCTTAAATACTTTGTTCTTCTATCAAAGATTTATGCTTGTAGAATGCTGCATTACTTGCAGTGCCAGCTGATATCACAGGATTTTTTCCTACTTCTGTCTGTTTTGCATTTCCACTGATATCTGCGTACATTATCACTATTGTGGGAATCTTTAGTTCAGTAATGATATCCTTTACCAGTCTTAAATTCTGTGAAGATTGACTTAATTATGAATATATTAGTAATTAAAATATGGTAGTGAATGTTAATCTTAAGCAGTCCATGTACCTAATTTTGCGAGATCGTCTTCCATTTCTGCTTTAAGCTTAAGTAACCTGCTTCACTTCCTTGTCTCTGGTCTTTCCCAAATTCTTTCCCCTTGTCAGCAGCAATACTGGACTTTGGGATTCTTTCAGCTGCTATGTGTAAGCCATGTTTTGTTCTAAGCAGTTATCTCTGTTGTAGGATACAGTCTTAGTTCTGTCCTGATGTCATCATTCCTATTTCTGTCTACTCTGTTGCAGCCTTTCACTATGGAACTTCATTACAGATGTTTATATTTGCCATAAGACTTTTCTCATTGTGGCCTAACACACAGAGCCGTACAGTAATGTTTCGAACTGCCATTGTCTTGTAGAATTTCATCTGTCTCTCTTACCTGTCTTTCATTCTGATGGTTGTTTTGATTGTTCAAGATGTTCTCTGAGAGGTGTTAACTTTATTAACTATGTCTTTGTCATATTCAAAAGTTATTTCACACCAAAGCTACTAAGATGTGTAACTTGTTTCAGTATTAAATTGTCAATCACAATTTTAGATCTTTACCTGATAAATCAATTACCTAAGTTTTCATCTTTGGTGTTTCCCCACTCTGTTTCCTTCTCTTGAGTAGCTTCTTTCAATTCTCTCTGTTCAATATTTATAGATATGTACCGTATACTGTCTCTGTGAAAATCTTGTATCTAGCATATAATTGGCTCATTATTTTATTGTTCATGTTTAACAGTTTCTTCCTGTACTTTTCCTGTAGCTTCTTCTGCCATCTTTCCTGTTCTTTGCTTCTCCTTCTTCCATCTTGTCCATGGCTGAATTTTTTACCTCACTAGATAGTGATTTGTCCCTATATTTCTCACCAAATTTATAAATTAAAGAGTGATATGGAAATTCAGCCCAAGACTTATCATAGAAGACAGTGGCTGGGAGCAATTGACACAAAAAAAAGATGATCACATAAAACACTATTTTAGTGCCAAAATATTGTGTTACATTTGATTGTTCTTTATCCATGTTTGTTGTACCCAGCAACCATCAACTGTGGTAAGTATTGGGTTGGATTTCCCTAACCCTCCTTAATTTTATTGCCTTAAAGCATTTCCCTGCTAATTGTTATCACTATGTACAAATGTATGTCGACTACATTTGTAACTAAGGTACTTTATTGTTTACAGTTATGTAATCTATACAGAGTGTGGCGGGTGAACGGTTAACATTCTCGCCTCACATTCAGGAGGACGCGGGTTCGAATCCCCGTTCCGGCATCCAGATTTGGGTTTTCCATGGTTTCCCCAAATCACTCCAGGTGAATGCCAGGATGCTTACTTCAAAAAGGCCATGGCCGAATTCCTTCCCGTTCCTTGTCCCCCCCAGTCCCATCCTGCCTCTAATGACCTTAGCCGTCGAAGAGTCATAAATCAACAACATGTAATCTATGAAAGAGGGATAGCCTCTGGTAGACCGTGTAAACTTATTAATGTCCTTTACCTCCCCTGAAGAATTATTAGTCACAAATTCCCTTAATTTCATTCTTTCCCAATTGCAGTTCTCTTCTACAGATACAAATCAATTTCTCAGTATGTTCTTTGTGACTCTTGAGATAAAATTTCAAATTCGCCCACTAAAATACCTACCTGAACAATATGTTTAAAAGATATGTTGAAACGTCTTGACTGAGCGTGGTGGGTGAACGGTTAATGTTCTGGCCTCGCATTTGGGAGGACGTGGGTTCGAATCCCCGTCTGCGCATCCAGATTTGGGTTTTCCATTGTTTCCCCTAATCACTCCAGGCGAATGCCGGGATTCTTCCTTCAAAAAGGCCATGGCCAAATTCCTTCCCGTTCCTTGTTCCCAGTCCCATCCCGCCTCTAATGACCTTAGCCATCAACGAGGCATAAAGCAATAAGGAAAAAAAGAAACATCTGATTTGGTGCTATATAATAAAGTTGCTAATGCAGTGGTAGTGATTTTTTATTAATCATATGCTTGTACTTCCATTATTTAATTCGATTTCGATCGTGTTTATAATAGTAAATTCTCTGCACACCTACTTTTCCATCTGATGATTTATTTATTTTTTATCTCAAATTATTTCTGTACATTTCACCACCCACCCTTTATGAATTATAAAATCTTTCAGCATTTCTGGTAAATCATTCACTGCTCTCCCCGACTCCCTTATCTACAAATGAAAAGTTTCCCACTCCCATGTGCCTGAAATCAAGTGCCAACTTCTGGTCATGGTCATAGTTTCCCTTCCAAGTACTACTCCTAATCCTTTTACTAATATTTATCCAAGCACCAACACCAGTATATGCTCTATACACTCCCAGCACACTCTTCACATGCCTCCTGTCTTCTAATGACTCACTGTGTAGCTGCTTTATCATGTCAGTTACTGATTGAGTTCACACAAACTGAGCTGCCCTCTGTTCCACCTGCTCCAACTCCTGAATTAGATATCCAAACTGTGGGTCTCATATTACTTCACCATATTCAAGCAACAAGGCTTTATAACCCAGTTCCCTCACTTCCTTGACATGTCTCTTCATCACCCTCTCCAATAAATAAAGGATTTTGAAACCATTCCCCACCACAAAAATGCTTATTATCACATATTATGCCAAGATGTTTACACAAAAGACTTCAATAAGAAATTCATCTTCCATCTTATAATCGTGGATAACATTTACTTATTTTATTAGTTATCTTGTAAACTTACTCTTCTTGGCGTTTATTTTCAACCCATATTGATCCCAGCTAGATATCCTGTCCAGAACTGCCTATATTTGTTCAGTCCTCTCCTGATTTAATCACATAATATATCATTAAATTGTCTCCAAACAACCAAACATTTTACTGCATTCCATCAACACAGAATTCATTAGAATAATGAACAGCAATGGTCTCTGTACACTATGCTGTGACACTCCCTTTTTAACTTCCACTTCGCATTTCCTCTCCACTGTGCTCTACTTCACTGAAATATCTTCTCAATTCTGAGACATGCCTTTTTTGTTGTATCTACAACCACCTACAGTTGTGGCCACTGGTTTACTGGTCCCTCTGATATCTATTAGAACTGCTTCATGATCATTGATTCTTCTGTAACCCAAGTCCCATGAAATTATCACGATCTTTATTAGCAAGATATCCAACTGTTTGGTCCTCTTGTGTTCTACTCTACCTCATTTATGATTCTGGAAATTTACCTATGCTGACTTATATCCACCAGGAAAAACCTCATTATCTAACACTCCTCTAAGAATCGACCCCTATAAGGCTGCATATCCACTGCGTGCTGCAAACCCTCGAACATTGGCTCGCGCGGCGGCCGCGCACAATGGGACTCTATTGGCTCGCGAGCCAACTCGAACATTGAGGCGGTCGAACATGCCGCGCTGCGAGCCACTCTCAGTCGGTATTTAGGCACGCGGCAAAGGATCCCCACTTCTTGGCTCGCGCGCAGTTGAGACTGTTTGTTACCATGGGTAACGAAAAGTGTCGCCTTTTAATACAATTGTGCAGTGCCAAAGATTTTTTGTGGAACAGCTAATGTGCAACCTAATAAGACTCTGATGGTAACACCTCCATTAACACCATAACCATCAATTGAAACCCCAAGTAACGAATGTATAGAATCGCCACACGACATGATACATTTTACCTAAGTAAGAAGTAAGTTCTCGGGAAGAATGGAAACAGAAAATTGGATTACAATAAAACTTTAACATAATATGGGTATTATTTCCTCATCTTTACCCATTATTTCAGAGCTTCACTTAATGCGCCAAAAACATCTGGAACTGTTCTCCAAAATGTTTTGACACTCGCAAAAGGTATTGCAGTCTAGTACTTGAGTCTCCAATTGCTAGAAGTTACAGCGTCTTTAAGTAACTGAAATCGCCTCCCGAAATTGAGTGTTCACTTTATTAACACTTGGCCCAAGTAATGAATTTATGAACTCTACCATTGTCACTCTCGCAAAATTTGTTTATTGTAACTTCGATGGCTTCATATCTCATACCTCTCGTAAGTTTCACAGCATACTGCATTCTATTAAAATACAATTTCCTTACGCACGAACCCACTTTTCGTTTATGTTCTTAGTAAACAATGTGATACATCTCGGTGAAAGTGGAAGCTACTCGTGCACGTGAAACGTCCACGATGGCTTCACGAAGAGACCGTGCCGGGATAGTTCGTCGCGGAATGCTGGCCTTCGTTGTGTTGCCGCTAGCGGCAGTCAAGCTCGGCAACAGAGTTGACTCGCGCGTAGTCAGTACGCAGCTTAGCTGTTTGTAGTTTATGCGTGTCTATTAAGTTACCAAACTCTATTACTTTGTTCATTGTGCAGCTGCAGTTTACTAGTAACAGTCTCATTACTGGTTTTCACATTCTTCAACCTTTATATTCGAACATCCTACCCCCTTTTATTGTTTTATTGGTTTCAGCTATTTCTTTAATATTTATGATTTCTCCGATTTTGCATCTGTATTCAGTATCGGTTTGGGCACCTACTTTATCCCCTCACTAACAGCCTCTAGACTAAATCAGGGACAGTACCAACACCGTAATAACTGGAACCGTACAGGTTTAGCTACCATATCGGTAGCGTCTCTTTCTCCTTCGTCTACTGAAACCCCCACCTACGAATGGTGTCAACAGGCTTAACACCCAAGACAGAACTAATGCTTCTCCAAAGCAATACCTCTGTTTCCAGCTTTATATGCCACACAGTTGGATTCAACTTTGGCCGCTAGTGGCAACTTGGGACCTGTATGCTGTGCCTCCTTCACCACCTTCCAGAGACCACTCTCCATATCATAACTCATATATCTGTAGTGCTCATACAAAGAAGATAGCATACAAAACGTATTGCCTTAAACCACTTCCCCCCCCCCCTCCCACACCAGGTCACTACCTTGACCACATTTTACTCAGTTTGAGTCACAAGATGACCTGAGTGTCCAATATGGTACATGGGTTATTTATTCTTTTTATATCACCAAGCATAAACAATACTGGAAAATCACAGTCATATTAAATGATGATTATTGCATTGACAGCACACATCTTCATGTATGGCTGTCCTCCAAAATACATAGTTCAAAATTTATTGATAGAACAACATGATTTGTTTAGTTTTTCCATGTGTCATCTGGTGTAAGTATAACTTTGCAAGGATTTTACCTACTAAGGTGATGTACTGAGGATGAAGGGTGAGCGGTAATGTCTTGGCCTCGCATTCGGTAGGGCGCTGGTTTCAATCCCCGTCCAGCCATCCAGATTTCGGTTTTCCATGGTTTCCCAAAATCACTGTAGGTGAATGCTCGGATGGTTCCATCAAAAGGCCATGACCTAATTCCTTGCCCTGAATCCTTTCCTGCTTCTAATGACCTCAATGTCAACAAGGCATTAAGACAAAAAAAAAGTTAAAGGGATGAAAAAAAACAAGAATAGTATCACAAATAACTGATAGCTCAAAACAACCAGTGACTGATATATGTATACAAATTAAAACAGTAATACAAGTGATGCCAATTATTGTGCTCTTAATTTCATTGAAGATTTTTAATGTTTATATTGAATGTAAAAGATAGTATATAATATGTGTTTGTCAGTGTTATAGTATGAGAAGTAATTTAACTACTGCTAATTGCAGTTTTAACTGGAAATTAATTTCGGTGCAGTGGTGGTAACAAATAAGTTTGTTTATGGGTGATATTGTTAAAATATTAGCTTTAAAACAATTCTTTCTCAAACAAAAAGTTTATGCTTCTTTTGCTTATGGCGCTTTAACTAATTCTTGATGCTGATTACAGTAGATTTTTTAATAATCTGCACTAATATTATAAATGCGAAAGTTACTTACTTTTTTACGGCTAAACCAGTATTTGTGAAATTTGACAAGGAAATACTACGCACCAGCAGGAAGGCATACTTATTTCGCGATAAATCGCATTTTTTGCTATAAAATTTTGAAAACTAACTGAACGGTAACCGACATCGTTTGTAAGTCTCTGTAATGTTATGTTTGAGTGCGGTCTGATGGCTCAATGGTTAAGGTGTTTACTTGCAGAGGTTTGTATTCCGATCACGGGTTCAAATCCCGATGGGGATAGGAATTTTAAGAATTGTGTTTGGTCATATAAGACACGCCAGGACGTTCAGGAGTTAGTGTTCCACGTTAAACTGTGGGTCCAGCCACGTCAGAGGTGGAATGCGTGGCAAATCGAACCTGTCTGGCAGACCATACGCGTTATATCCGTGCCTCAGGCTTTTTTCTCTCCCAGTCAGTTTGTGTATGATCTGTTCATTAATTTCATGTACACACAAGCAATTTTAGCACCGACTAACGAAACTGTTGGACAAATAAATGTCGCAAGTACAAGGCGAAATAGTATAAGATCTGTGAACAGTGTTATAGACACTGCATGAGTTACCAAATATGCAACAAAGTTCCTTAACTCTTTGGAGTTATCGGGAGTGTCTTTTTATAAATTAAAAGTTGGGTTCCTCATACTACTGATTCGCATAGCCTTTGCGATGACTATCAATAAAGCCCAGGGACAGGCACTGAAAATAGGACTACACTTAGAGAAGTGTTTTTCCTATAGGCAGTTAAATGTAGCTAGCTCACGGATGTACAACCTCCATAGGCTCTGTACCCTTGCAAGTGGCAGCAAAAACAAATACGATTGTGTACAAAACGGTATTGACATAAGATGTCCCCAGAAAGTGACATAATTTTAAACCACAAACAAAAATCTGCCAGAGGAATTGTGGTAGGTAGTCTTCCCCTCTCCTCCATTTTTAAACATGCTGCAAAATTGATTCTCTACACGAGACAGGTTCAGTGGTAGAAAAGTATGGTGATGGGTTCCCCGTCATATTATTCAGACTACGTGCTTTTTAAATACAATTCCATCACTAAAATTCTAAGTCCACGAGTACGAAGTCATGGGTTACAGCTAGTATTATAAATATTTTCAGATCTATTTCGCAACTCTTCTTATAGAACTCTTTCTATATCTACTTCCATTCTCTGCAATTCACAAATATTTTGGGTGGAAGAGGCTGCTCTGCAGCAAAACTCGCTCTGTGCATTCCCATCCCTAATAGCACGAGGGAAGAAAGAATACATATAAGCATCATCACGGCATTTTATTTCTCTAATCTTATCTTTTGTATCATTGTGACCTAAATGGGTCAGTGGGCAAAGTATTACATCGCACTCGTAAATGAAATAAGGTATTCACATATTAATTCAAAGCAACCTACGTCATCTGTCTGGTAGACAATCACAGCGTAATCTGCGTATCTTTCGTAAGGACTGTGGCAATCAGTCACGAATCGAGCGGCTCGTCTCTGTGCTTTCTCTGTCGTGTCACTAAATCCCTTGCGATACGAATCCCAAACTCCACAACAGTAATGTGGACGTATAAGCGTTTTGTATGCTATCTTTGTATGAGCATTACAATTCATCATTTCACGACCTATCTAGAAGTAGCATTACTTACGATGGTACTTATGTGCAGGTTCCATTTCTAGTTCCTTTGTATTATTACAACAAACTACTCCAGATAATAAACCATGCCAATAGTTCCTTGATGTGAAGACCCCTGAATTATACTAGTCGTATCAAAATCACTGCATCAGGATATTTTATATTTATTTTTTGTCAACATCTAATGAAATTTTTGACATGATATTTCTGTAACCATTGATAAGTGTATTAAGTTACTATATTTGTTCTTCCATTATTAATTAACTATTTTTTCTCATAACTGACGTTTATTAATTTTTTTAAAAACTAATACGAACTGGTATTAAGATGAAACAGTAAATCTGAGAGGGATGATTCAAGACGTGACAGAACTAAAAATGGGAATAGCTTTGTATTTATCAAGCACTGTCCAACTCAGCTTCAGTTGAACACATGTTCAGTTCATCTCCTATACAGAACACCACTCAGCTGTGTGGTATTGGCTGAACTCGAAAGAAAAAATCTTGAACCACATCCTACTAGAAAGCTGTAACTATCATAATGTATTTTAGATATAAAAATCAATATAGATTGTCTCTGTGGTCAAGTAATTCTTTTTTTTTATACTGATCGAATTTTTCATTTTAATTACTGCGATCGTTATGTCGTTTGCCATTGGTATTTTGATTTTATCCTCAGGAAATTTGTTGCCACTTGCATGCAAGTAGTAATTCCCAATTTGGCAGTAAATATAACTTAGAACATAGCATTTTTGGAAAGTGGATTATCGGTATTACCAGACAGGTGTTGTGGTTTTCGGAAAGTCATGGTGAAACATTTCACAATCCGTTGTCAGTTCCACCCATATAAATCTTTCCAATCGAGATATGAACTTCAGTAGAAAAAATTTCGTGGGTTGAAAGAAAGGCTTTCTTTGGAAGTTATTAATAGTGTAAACCATTTCATTCGTTAAAATATAGGGGAAAAATCGACTATATCTAAAAGTAATTGCGTTCAAAAAGTCAGAGATTCTTGATAGTACATACGCACAACTATATGGAAGAGATTTTGCTTCATAACACATTTTACTCTGTAAAAGAATTTTCTTTTTGGAATTGGGTAATTTTTTATGGCTTTACACTTTGTCGACGTCTATGTCATTAGAGGTGGGAAAGCACTAGGGCCAAGAAAAGGGGAGGAATTCGGCGATGGTCTTTTGAAGGAACCATCCCGGCATTCACCTGGAGTGATCTGGGGAAACCATGGAAAACCAAAATCTGGATGGCCGGACGGGTATTCGAACCCACGTCCTCCCGAATGTGAGGCCAGAACATTAACCGTTCACCCACCACGCTCTGTAATTTGGTAACTAAAGAAGAATCGGAAAACACCAAAGTTTCTGGGCTATGGAAGGGGGAGATGACACAGTCACTAATACAGTGTATGGTTTATGATGTGAATACGTCTTTCAAGTTCAGTACTGGGTGTTATCCCAGAATTACGATAAAAAAAATAATAAAAACTGGCCAGTTTGCAACCTATAGTATTCAAAAACCTAACTGAATTAGCCTAACTCTGGATACCGGTGCGAAAAGCGATCGATAAAGAAATTTTTAAATGGTCGAGTATATTGGCCGACGTCTCTCCAATATGAAGGAAAGTGACGCGACTGGTTGGGTAACGAAACAGCGATATAGTGCACTCGCAGTGTCCTTAGAGACCCTGCCCTGATCTTTAGTCGTGTGAATTGACGCAAAATAATATTATTTTGTTTGAAATATTCAATGGCCGACAATTTAAGACCATTTTAAGATGGATAAAATTAAATTTCGAAAAATTGTGACACTTGTAAAGTGAAAATGTCAACGTACATGTTAAGAAAGTGGAAGCAGAAACAGCGGAACGCAGACAGAATTGAAGCAAACCTCCCTGGAAATATGGAGATATGTTATCTCTACCGATTAAGTAAGAAAGCCATTGTGGGGGGAGGGGGAGCACAGAGAGGGCACGACTTCAATAGTACCCAACGTTGTAGGAAAAGATGTTGAGGCAACAGAACTTCTCACAGGATCACAGTCGATCAGCCTCGTCTTTTTTTCATTATGTAAATCTCCTCTAAAACATTTGTTGTGGCATTTAAGTACTGAGTAGAAGTTTCTGTAGTGTACCTAAATAAAATATTAGCAGTTAAATTTTGCCATTTAAAGGTTTAATTTCGAAAAATTCCTTTTTCTTAATTAATGATGTTATCAAAGTCAAGAACTTATCATACCACCTCATTTATCGATTTTGGTCAAGTATCGAGGGAAAAGATAGCTCATCACAAAAAAAAAAAATGGAAGCACTCTTTGATTATTAGCTAAGGGCAGACCTAGACCGAGTCGATAAACTTGTCCATTATGTAAAGCAACGCCCATGGCAATGTAGCCAAGTTTCCGTGTCTTGTCTGGTATGTCTAATTCCGCATAGTCGTAAATACCTGTCTACAGTTTCTTATCGGCTGCATAATCCGACTCAATCGTAGACCCCCCCCCCCCCTAACCTAAGCCTGTAATAAATACTACAGTGTAGATTGAAACAAGTTTTAGGTAGAATTCTAGCCATGGAAGCTTTCTAGTGGTTTTCTAACACACAAAGCAAGCTTTGTCAGAGGTGCAGGGCTTCTGAAAAATTGCTGACTAGATTAGATCCTTTGAAACGTAATTACAAAGACATGAGATCTCTCGATCCACCATAATTCCCGTAATATTGAAAAGGGGTTCTTAATTTTTAACCGGTTATGTCTAGCATTGTTTTTATACCTTTCACTGTAATTTTCCCTAGCTACTTCATTTGCTGTCTAGTTTGCTCCCTCACAATCAACGAGATAAATTGTAGGTTTCTGCGTTCTAATAACTTTTTGCTGCACCATGATTCACTCCTTTACAGTCAGAGATTAATTTCATGTTTTGTTAATGCGTGTGTAGTAATTATGTTTTTCTGTTAGGCGGTAATGACCTTGTCGATGTACTCCATAGGCATAATAATAATAAAATAAGAAATATTTTGTAGAATTCTTGTATGTGATTATAGGTTTCTGCTATCGTGTTCACTTGGATTTACTGTGAAGAGACATAATAAACACAAGGCTATTTGTCCTAAAATTATTTAAATAAAAAGTGGAGACATACAGATTTGGGTCTGTTGAGAAATCCTATTTTCCTTGTTGTCAAATTGGTATGCTGATATTATGTCTACGTCATCCAGATTTTTGCACATTTTGTGTCTCTAAAATAAGTAGTGACTTTTTTTTTTTAGCTCTTATGAAGGTTGATGAGCTATAAATTTTCTTTAAATTGGTTTGAAATATGCAATATTGCATATGGCATTAAGGAGTGAAAATGAGCAAAATAAACTAGTTTTTCTCATACTTAGATCACCTGTTGTATGAATTGCAAATGTGACTGCACCCAATTGCTTGAATAAGTCAGAGACAGGTACTCTCAAACTTCAACAGATGCAATAACGAGTACTCTCTATATATAATCATTTTTTTTTTTTTTATTTATTTGACCTTAGGTCTTGAAAGACCATACAGTCAGCCTGGTAACAAGTAACAAGGTAATAATATTAATAGTATGTAAAAATATGCATACATATAAGTACATTAAATATGTAGGTCACTGTCTTTGATATAATCCTTGATGATACAATAGATTCTGTTATTATTTGTAGCGAGTAGTACTGCAATGTTAGTTGGAAATGGCTGCTGTGCTCGCACAAGAGACTTGATGAATGTTGATTGCTGTTGTTGAAAATTGGAACAGTTGAAAAATAAGTGATTAAGGTCCTGTATTTCCTGTCCGTTGCATGTGCAGTAAGGTGTATTTACCGCCTTGATGCGAAAAAGATGACTACGGAAGGCGCCGTGGTGGAATCTCATACGAATAATAGAAGTAATGTACCGTCGTTGAGTATTCCATCTTGAAACCAAGGTTTTCGTGGAGGGTAGGTCTGAACTAGAGCGTACTGTCGGCCTCTGTTTTGTTTAGATTCATTCCAGCTCCTCGTCCATTGGTGGTATGCATTGCTGACCATTGTTGCATGATAATCAGTTGTATTGCTGGGTGTTATTAAGCTTCGGCCCGAGCTACATGCCTCCTTGGCTAACATATCTACATACTGGTTATGCCTAATTCCAGAGTGCGCGGGTATCCAGATATAATTAACAGTGCAACCGCGTTGATTAAGTTCTACAGTCTGTTGAACAATGCTTATGTTGTGTGCATTAGTTCGCTGGAGTATAAGGGGTACGGCCCAAGGAGCGAAGAACACTAAGTGAATCAGTGAGTATTAGTACACTTCGCCGTAAAAATCTTCTGGCGTATATAAGAGCCTGATTGATGGCAATGGCTTCCGCCGAGTAGATTGGTAGGTGTCCTGGTAGGCGGAACCTCTGAGCGTGTTGTGTCTCGGGGCAGTAGAATGCACAGCCTAACCTACCTGTCAAAGGTATCTTGACCCATCGGTGTATATCTGAACTGAAGATGGCCATCTAACAGATAAATATTCCTGACAAAGTTGTTGAACCTGGTTGACAAGCTTGTGAATACACCGGTAGGCAGCTTACTGCCAAAGGGGTCACACATTGTTGGTAAGGTATGTCGTATATAGTCGTCATTTCCTGTTGCTGGAGGTCAGGGAGGAGTGTTGATAGGTACTCAAGACTTTGCAGCAGTGGATACCTTTGGACAAATAGACACCGACCTCTCTTTTTCACTAGCTGTTGTAGGTTGATAAGATGCCGGAGAACTGGTGAATTTATGGAATAAGCACGTGTCAATAAAAATTTATTTGACAGGAGTTGTGAGCGAACATTAAAGGGCATTTCTGCTGCTTCCAAAAGAAGCGCATTCGTAGGTGTGGATGTCATAGCTCCCAGGCAAATACGAATGCTCTGATACTGAATGCGATCCAGTTTATTTAGTAGACGTTTACTGCCACTGAAATAGAATGTGCTTCCATAATCCAGTTTTGATCTGAGAAGGGTGCGATAGAGTATCAACAATGTAGATGGATGAGCTCCCCACCAAACTCGAGTCAGCGTACGTAAAATATTAAGCCCTTGTTCCAATTTTGGGACAAGTTGCTGTATGTGAGCTGACCAGGTGAGACGAGAATCATATACCAGCCCAAGGAATTTCACGTGAGATTGAACAAGCACATTAAGGGGACCCAAAATGAAGTTGTAGATAGGGGGGTGGATTCTCTTTCTCGTAAATATCACTGCTGAGGATTTACTTGTAGAGAAGTCCAGGCCATGTTCGAAGAGCCACTGGATTAAGCTAAGTATAGCTTGTAGAAGAAGACACTTAGTTGCCGTAACCGATGTCGCTGAGGTGAATATGCAAACGTCGTCAGCGTACTGAATAATGCTCACGGCAAGAGGCAGAATGCTCTCCAGTTCCCGCACGTAAATTGTATACAGGAGGGGACTGAGCACTGCGCCTTGAGGAAGACCTTGGTGGGTGCATCGAGGTCCAATCAGGACGTGTTTGAACCGAAAATATAACTGTCTTTTTTGCAGAAGTTGATAGATGCGAGACACAAGATATTGAGGAAGACCTAGTGCGATGAGTTTGTCCATCAGGATCGGTATTCGTACATTATCATAAGCCGCAGATATGTCCAAAAACAATGCAGTGAGATACTTATTTTCCAGATAGGATGCTTGGATCGCCGTGACTAACGTAGCGTGGTTGTCGTAGGTACCTCGGCCCTTGCGGAATCCGTTTTGTGAGTTGGGTAATAAGGATCGTGATTCTAGCCACCATTCTAGTCGATGTTTAATCATTCTTTCGACCGTCTTACCAATGCATGTAGAAAGGGCGATAGCGCGATAGGATGCGGCATCACCTGGTTCTTTTCCAGACTTCAGAAGAGGAACTATTATTTGTGTCGTCCAGGCTTCAGGAATGCATTTCTTAGACCACAGCTCATTGACGATACTAAGGAGAAGTTTGAGGGCTTCGTCTGGAAGGTGCTGTAGCATAGGGTAGCGAACATCATCTATGCCTGGTGATGTATTGGCAGAGTTCTTGAGTGCCGTTCGGAATTCATTGAAGGTGAAAAATGTGCACAGGAAATGGTTAGAATCTTCTTCCGTAAAATTATATGGGGGAGGACATGGAGAAGGTGGAGCTATTCTATCAGCAAAATCCTCCAGCCAAGTGGTATCGTCGGAGCATTCGCGCGGACTGTAGTTTCTGTTGCGAAGTACTTTTATACGTTTCCATACATCTGTTATCTTGGTCTGTCTGTTCAAGGAGGAACAGAATTCGTTTCCAGTTATGTCTCTTAGTCGCCTTTAGAAACCGCCTTAGCACGAGCAGATGCTTGCTGATATCGAAGATACGAGTCCTGGGATGGGTGGTTACGAAATTCCCGGAGAGCCGCACGTCGATGGGCGACTTGTCGAGAACAATCTGTGTCTCCACCAAATAGTTTGGAGCATTCTTCCTCTGAACGGAGGTCTTCCTCAAAGGGATGGAAGTGAGGGCTGCGCGTTCCAGAGCTTCTATAAAAAGGTTATAATTATCGAGTGCTGAACTGCCGGTACTGAAGTTTCGTACTTCGTGGATCATTGTGTCCGCGAATAAGTGACCAATTAGCAGCGTTAATCGTTCCACTTACTTGACGGAATGGGGCGTGGGCCACTTGATGGAAGAGATCTATACCTTATAAAGTATTGGGTAGTGATTGGAACCAGAGAGTCTTTTTGAAGTGCTCCAATGTGAAATGGTGGCTATAGATGGAGAGCATAGTGTGATGTCGACTGCCGATGGACGGTGGGTATAGTGACGGGACTAGTGTATGTGACCCGTCATTAAGAATAGATAGGCCATGCTCATCACAGATCTCTAAGACAGAATGTCCTTGTCTGTCGGTGAAGGCACATCCCCATGCAGTACTGTGAGCATTAAGATCTCCACATATCAGCAAAGGTGGGTCTAGGGGATTTAATAGATTATTCCACATCTCCTGTGTTATGATCTTACAAGGCTTGCAGTAAATAGAAACACACGTGAACTCGAATGCAGAGGCCTGGATTCTTGCGGCGGCAACTTGGATATCGTGATATAACCCCACTGTAACATTTAAGACCTTGAATGAAAGTGTATGGTGGACAAGAATCGCTGCTCCACCTTTTCCATCCGATCGATCAGATCGGACAGTGGCGTAGTTCTTAAAACGCACTCTTGATGTTTCCTTAAACCACGTCTCAGAAATTGCTGCTATCTTGATATCTTTTTCACGGAGTTCATGTTCTAGGCTTTCTTTATTGGCGATGGCCGATCTAGCATTCCACTGCAGAATTCGAAAAGCCATTGAACTTATTTAATAGCTGGATTAATGACTCACGGATGATGAGTGGATTTCCCATAAAAGATGATTGAGACGAAGAAATAGTGGACATGATGAGCTGCAATATTTCTTCAATAAGGTAAGTCAGTTCGTGTCGAAATGTGAGTGGGCGTATTCTGTGGGCTCGGTGGGTACGGGTTATGAGTAATGGGAGAGATAGGAATCTGCTGAGGAACAAAACAATCGTTGGTGAACGGGGGGAAAAAGCTGGGGTGGGAGGGGATGCCTCCTGCTGCCGAGCGAGACGTCCTCTGGGCTGAGAGGCAGCACCCAGAAAACATTGGTTGCTGTGGTGATGGAATAAGTTGCTGCTTCTGCTGTACAATATGTTGTTGCTGAACTTGCATTCGGGGGGTAGTTCCATATTGTGGATGACAACAGTGTTGTTGGATTTTGTGGTTTTCGTGCCCGAGTAGGGAGGAAATTCCGTATGACTGTTTAATTGTGGTTGACTTGAAGCCACCTGGGAATAGCCCCGAGTTTGTTGTTCTCTGTCAGGGAACGTCGCACTTGTTCCGCGCGCTTTTGTTAATTTTACTTGACGGTGTCTTAGATATATCGGACAATTCCTATCAGTAGCATAATGTTGACCACCACAAAGAGCACAGACAACACACAGATGTAGGATTGTTGCAGTTGACCTCCAAATGCGAGCCAGCACATCTGCTGCATCGGGCCTCACGTGACCTACATTGTCCCTCACGGTGTCCCAAGCGTAAACACACACCACACTGAATTACAGGAGGAACATATGGTTCCACAGTACAGCGAGTTCCAAGTATCGTTACGTGGGAAGGTAAATTCTGCGACCGAAAAGATACCAAGCAGACAGGAATAGGTATCACATTCTCTTGGTTCTTCTGCGATCTTTTGGTGAATCGTTTAATACGAATAACTGGGAAGGGGGATACTATTTCTGCTAAAAGTTCTTCCTCACTCAAGGTAGTATCGACATTTCTTATGATACCCTGTTTATGAATTAAGAAACTTGGAATATAGGCTTCTAACTTCTTTGATTTGAAAACGTCCAGTTGCGCTATTAGATTAGCAGATTCTGCAGTATTAGTTTCTATTCTAAGACGATTTTTCCCTGGTACCAGTGATGTTGATAACATCCCTCTTGAAGGCATTGTTGTACTGAAATATTAGTTTACCTACTGACATTGGATGTAAATTACCCACGTTTCTGTCCAGGCTCTCTACAAAAACATAATATGGCCCACAGATCTGTGTGGCCATATCTGTTGTCTTTGCTTCTACCGGTATAGGTTAGAATGTTTGTGTCAGACTGCACTGTACTAGAATTGAGTTGATTTGCTACCTGTACTGAAGGAAAATTAATCTCATTAGACCCTGAGTTATCGAGCATGTCAACATCCTCCGTCTGTTCTATTTGTATTGGTACTACCCCTGCCTGCCCTACTTCTCGTACCTGTACGCACAGTCGTTTAGCTGGCTGGTTCAACTCACTTGTAATTGCTGGTATCTCTCTTCTAATAGCTGTGTGATGCAATGCAGTACCTGTAGAAATATTTGGATCCTGTGGTGAAATGCTGCTTGATCCTTCATCCATCTCTAGAAATTGTTGTTGCTGCTGCTGTTGCTGTTGTTTCTTCTGCTGTTGTTTCTTTTGCTGTTGTTGCTTCTTCTGCTGTTGCTGTTGTGGTTGCAAATTAGGCTGATACTGTTGCAACGTTTCTGAAACACATGGTTTGTGTCGCTGCTCACTCGCAAAAGTTGATTCTTGGAGCTGCGAAGCTTCACTCGAAATATAATTCACTGATGCTGAGATAATGTTATTAGCACAGCATGCATCTAGTGCCGTCGTAATCGTCTGCCCCGTATCTAGGGGATCAGCCATAGCTCGACTATAGCTAATAGCTGATTATCCACTAAACGCACTAGATGCGCTAACAGTATCGGGACTACCGTTACTATGCTAACGCATAATATCTTTCCACTGAATGAACTGAAATTAAATTTAATTACTCAAAAGCTATAAAAAGTTCACTGTAGCAAATTATTTCACTCACTAAAACGTGAATAATTAAATAAATATAAAGTTTTGGAGCGACGGAATACAAAGCGTGTTGCCACGTAAACAACCAGCGTTTTGTTAAAAATGAATATTGGCTCCTTTTTTTGCTATCAGCTGATTGTAATAAAAAGTTTCATACTTCCCTCATTTAGTTAGCAGAAGTTGGAGCCATTTTATATATTGTCAAACAAGCTGCATGTTCTCCTGATCCTAGACTATCATATGATATCACTACATGTAATTTACCACTGAAAAGGTGTTGATTTTATCTATTCACACATGTATTTCATAACTGAAAGCTATGTTATTCTGTATAAATTTGAGATAGTTTAAAAGGTACATAAGAGAAGTAAAACACTTTTATTATTTCAGGCCATTTCGAGGATATTCACCTCAGCTTTTAGTTATTTCTCAATCTTGTTTACAATATATTTGTTTCCATAGATCTCTATATATGAGGCTGGCTCTGTGGAATGTGTAAAGTTGTTAATTTATAGCTAAACAATTGCATAACAAAAGAACATAACTGAAGATATACTGTTACATACTGTTACAGCATAATAGGTATATTAATTATATCAACCGCATTTACACAGACTACTGGCATTTATTTTGTAGATACCTTATAAATACATTCTTGGATGGAGTAGGAGTTATCGATTAAAAATTCTTTTAATTTTTTCCAGAATTTAATTTTATCGCCTGCTTTTCTTTTAAGATGTGTTGGGAGCTTACTGACGATATGTATCCCTGAATAGCGGACTCCTTTTTGAACAAATGACGACTTCTAATCCGAGTGAAAATCATTTTTACTTCTAATGCCATAATTGTGCGTTTTACTATTTGTTTCAAATAGAGTACGTGTCGTGACTACCAACTACATTAATATGTGTATATACTCGGCCACCAATATTAAAATCCCTCAACTCTCTTCATGAAGTTCTACTGCTATAAACCCCACACATAATTCTTATTACTCGCTTTTGGACTCTAAATACTTTTTCTCTATGAGTGAGAATTTTCTGCAGCATTATTGTATATGGCATTAAGGAGTGAAAATAAGCAAAATAAACTATTTCCTCATACGGAAATCACCTGTTGTGTGAATTTCAAATGTGGCTGTACCCAATCGCTTCAGTAAGTCAAAAACATGCACTCTCCAATTTAAATTATGATCAATATGCAAACATCGACATTTCACATTTTCTACCTCATGAATGGACTGGCCTGCAAGTTTTATGTCTACGTTTAGTGTTAATCTGTGTGATGTACTGAATTGCATATATCGATTTTTATCAAAGGTTAATAATAATTATTAATAAGGTCAAAGACAAGATTCCTCCAGGCAGTAATTTATCATTTTTTCCTTCTAAAATATTGTCAGTCATTGCAAATATTGCTTGTGCTGTTGAATGGCCCTTTTGAAAACCAAATTTTGATTTAGTTAGAAAATTTTTAGGGTCTTGATAAACACTGTTGTACATTGCATTCTCAAATTTTTTGGAGAAGGCTGTCAATAATGAAATAGGACGGTATTTCGATAAAACTGACTTAATCCCCTTCTTATGGAGTGGTTTAACTTTATCAGTTATGCCTTTCTGGGAAGTTACTTTCAAGTAAAGATATACTAAACAGATAACTTCGTACATTAATTAATTCTGTGGAGCACAATTTAATTAATCTGCTGGAAATCCCATCATAACCGCTCGAGTTCTGTTCTTATTTCTTCTGGAGTAGCTAAATTTACAGCCACAGCGTCAAATTTTTTGGGACGCCTGTATTGAGGAAATCCACAGTGTCACTGAGCTACTGGTAGTCAACTTATCGGCAACAGATAAAAAATGTTTATTAAATACATCAACAATTGAAACAGTGGATTCTACTGAATTTTGTTTAATATGTTTGTTCATATGTTCCATATTGTCTTAATTTTATAATCAGAATAATGAATCTTATGTTTGTAGCACATACTTTTAGATTCTTTAATAACCTTTTTGTACGTTTTGTATTTATAGCACATAAATTTTAAATTTTGTATTTTATTTGGATAAAAAAATACATCGAAATGCACTGTATCTGAAAAATGTTTACTTACCTGTCTGTTTTATGATATCATTGTTTGGAATGTGTAATGATATACACAAAAAAATAGTATAATCTATAATAAAAATATTACTTGTTTGTGCTTTGCGTCTGTCAAATTTTATAGTTTAACAATGTTATTTGCTGTAGATCTTTTTTTTAAATAAAATGTACCTGTGAACTAATAACCTATCTCTTATTAATTACACATTGCTACCAATATATATTGCTTTTTTCTGAAAACGATTCTGCTTTTTTGCTTATAAAGAATAAATTCTAAGAAGGTAGGTATATCATGTTTATAGGTATTTGGTTGTATGAAATGACTACTCCAAGATTCACTTTCCACTTGTTTATTTTCACGTGCGCTCTATAACAACATTACAGAACAAGACATCGTCTCGATCAAAAGATGTTAAGTAGGCCTACAAACATTCAAACGTTACAGTGATTCTAATTTTCAATTAACTTGCAACTCCTGACAACTAACTTTCAAACTAATGTAACTCGTCTCTGACGTTCGCTTTTATAGACAATTTCGAGAATAACACAGAAAAAGCCGTCCGATGTTTTTCGAACGGCGAGAATGCAGCTAACTATCAAAATCACATTAAAACAGTCAGAATTCATACAAAATCATCGTGAAACACGCGAAATAAAAATTAAAGAGATTTACAAAAAAAATTATCAACATAAGCCGTTCCAAACAGTTGAGAATTGTCCTCCACACATAGTGGCTCATCTGAACTCTTACAATGACAAACTTTCAAATAATTTTTCATCCATTATACTGTCCTTGAACGTATTACCTAGTGTTTTCATAGTTCCTCTCCATTTACACAAATTCACAGTTAATTACATGAAAACTATACAAAACCGCAATTAATCAACGGGAGCTAATGACCCCGTCGTTGACGCGCCCTTAAGCTCCAATAATAATAATAATAATAACAAAAATTAATCAACTCTCAGCTTGCTATACACAATTCTTAAAAAGCAATTTCATGAAGGTATGGGGCTGAGTGCCGTTATAAAGTATCTCCCTCTGGCTTTATCAATTTTTTGATGTATTTTTACCAACTGGAATTTAAGGTAGACTTCTTATTCCTGGAAAAGTATTTAGAAATAGTTACAAGTTAATTACCAAATTTTTTCCAAACTGCTACCAAATTTCGACAAATCGATTTCAGAAACTTGGCGAGCAGTTACTGAATAATTGCCAATTCCTTACCTTACAGTAATTATCAAGCAGTTAAAAAACAAACCGAATAAATTTCCACTAGCAAGTGAAAAAACCATTTCGGAACTTCAATAGCCTTTTAAAAAATACAAGTGTGTAATAATTGACTACACAGTTCCTTTCTGTCACGCAACTAACACAAAGCTGTTATAAAGCGTTAAAACCCTGTTATCAAGAAATAACCACTAAGCACTAAAATTAATACCTTCAGAATGAAATCTAGATCCAGTGAACATATTTTGTACTGTAGCTATAGTCCTTTTGTTGAACTGATTTTGACATTCCAAGAAAACAAGTTGTGGGTGCTGCGCTCTCTCCACTCACTACTACCGCAAAGTGAGCAATTAATTGCTAAATAGACACTAAAATTGCATCATATGATACCAAACATTTACCAAAATGTTACAAATCCGTTTAAAAGTAAAACATACTTGAAAACCGCACCGAGCGTGGTGGTTGAGCATAAAGCTCTAGCCTCGCAACTGGGAGGACGTGAGTTCGAATACCCGTACAACCATTCAGATTTTTTTTTCCGAAATCACTCCATGCGAATATATGATGGCTCCTTCAAAAGGACATGGGCGAATTCCTTCCCGTTTCTTGCCCCCAGTCCATCCCCGCCTCTAACGACGCCGAAGAGGCGAAAAGAACCGTTTCCGTGGATATATGAAATAATTTCACACCGTAATTAAATCCTTTAAAAACTTAAATAATCCAGTTGAAATAAATTTTCAAAACTTTTCTTATGCAGCCATAAAACTGCAAAGACTTGGCGTTCGTGGGGTGACAGATAACATTGGCTGCCCTTTAAAAATGAAAAATATGCGTCCTGTGCACAGGAAGGTTTCTGACGTGATTGTAAGGGTGAAAGACAAGAGAGAAATTGCAAACACTAGGTGTTTATCAAATACATAGTAACTGTGGTCAGGTATACATATAGGCGATCCATGATATATCGTCAAGGAAAATCTGAATGAACCCACAAGACATTTTAAAAATAACAACTTCAGCAAATGAGCTGTAGCTGACAGTGGGCACGCTATTTGGTTCATTGACACCACTAGTGTACTGTTTCAGGAGAGTAGATGATTTCCCGGGCGGGGTCAGAGAAGCGTTGTAAATCAAAAGAAGATTCGATAAACCGAACGTGGAAGGTGAACGGTTAACGTTCTTGCCTCGCATACGGGAGGACGCGGGTTCGAATACCCGTCGTGGCATCCAGATTTGGGTTTTCCATGGTTTCCCCAAATCACTCCAGGCGAATTCCGGGATGCTTCCTTCAAAAAGGCCATGGTCAAATGCCTTCCCGTTCCTTGACCCAATCCCATCCCGCCTCTAATGATCGCGCCGTCGACGAGGCGTAAAGTCCAAGCAAAAAAAAAAAAATTGATAATATAATGCCGACAGAAGGCTACAGCTTGACCATATAAGGTCATACTTGCTCAGGGAAACACGGGACGCAAGCCCCATCGGACCGGCCACGCTGGCGGTGGGATCCTCAGTGACGTCATTTCAAATTGTTAGCGCGCGTTTCGGAAGCTATTTATAGGAGGCAGCGAACCCATGCACTGTGATCCTCTGAAGGTGGCCATACACGATCGCTCCATCCGTCCAAATGGATCTATGTCACTCCATTATCGCGTCGTGTGTGGGGAAACTGATTTGGATGACGTGGAGTGACAGGATTATTTGGATATCCGGTCAGTCCAATATCCATCAGTTTCGTCCATCATGCCATCAAGCCAACCGACGGTGTGTGGGGAAAACCACGTGGAGTGACACCAACCCATCACTACAGTCGGTTCGTGTATGGAGAAACCGCGGTCTAAACTCTTCTCATTCTGTCACCGACCACCGAGCAGACATCAGAGCCTTGCGTGCACTATGCAACATTGTACCATTTCTTTTTTGTTTTGAATCTGCTATAGAAATGTTTTGCTACTAGTTAAATATTATTTTGAATGTAGAATCGAAAATAATACAGTTTTAAATATTATTAAGTAATAATTAGAACGATTTTTTTTCTTTTTTTACTTAAAAAAAAAACAATAATGTCGTCTCAATAAGACTTTGTGCTGGAGATTATTGAGAAGTATAAGGACTTATCATGCTTGTAGGATCTCTAATCCTGACTACCAT
The DNA here is from genome assembly GCA_031002005.1 of Vandiemenella viatica. Lineage (NCBI taxonomy): Eukaryota > Metazoa > Arthropoda > Insecta > Orthoptera > Morabidae > Vandiemenella > Vandiemenella viatica. Next base: position 300,057,938 of record CM061921.1, on the reverse strand, counting down.
GACAAAATATAAATAAATGTGACAATAGATCAATTGCTAATATTATTTAAAAATAAAGACATAAACGCCAACAGAGAAACCGTGTTGGAAAAAAAAGATAATTCTTTGCGGTCTTCTTTTAAAAAAAGATCATAGTATGATAAGATTAATTTTATGTGAGCCTACTTGTTTAAATATGTTGTTTTACAACATGTGACGTACCTGTCACTATTTTCGGCCTGGTAAAGTACTTAAATTCAATAAATCTGTTTTATAATAATTTTGTAGTACTTTTAAAAGTTTTCGTAATATCACAGAGCTTATTTTTTTTTTTTTTACAATTTCGCACTTTTTTGATGTTTAATAATTTCTCAGCATTTGTATTCAGTATTCGGTAGTTTGAATATCCTTTAAAATTAATTCAGGCTCATTTTATTTAGTACTTGGCATAAATAGATTGTTGTATTGCAAATTGACAACCTATTGTTGTTTGGTTTGCCTAGTTTTTCATTGTCGTGGCTGACTGGAATGATGGTGTATGTGCTACGCTTTTGGATGTCATCCGCATAGATGTCATCCATATGGATGACATCCAAATGGAGCGATCGTGTATGGCCACCTTAAAGAAAGTCACATAATGATGGCCGAAACGTCAGCTAAGGGACAACTAAGATAACATTGACAACGACTACGGAAGTCTACGCTATCATGCGATAGAAGCTACGTTGACCAAGTAAATTCTTTTTCATCGTACATTGAAGCAAGATTTCAAATGCAACGAAAAATCCTGCAGTTTTTGTAGCTTTAACTTCGGCCTGCGATTCTGTTTGGATACAAAGCCTAATCTGTAAACTTCGTCGAGCAATATCTTGTTAAAAACTGTCTATGGTTGTTAATGAAGTGATCAGCAATAGAACGTTTAGAGTTATTCCTAGTCACTGAAACAGGTAATAGATGAGGCTCAGTAACGAACCGCCACAAGACTATGTATTGGCGCCATTACTCTTTAACCATTATGTATATGCCTTTCCAGTACCTATCAAGAAAAAACCTCGTTACTCCTTCGGATCTCTCAAACCTACAAACGACATATTAGTAAGGATTCGGGCACAGTGGTGTAATATTTTCGAGAATGATGACTTCAGTCTAGCACTCTTTCCACCGTAGATCAAAGAGAATTCGATGTTTACTTTGAAGACTCCAGCGTACAGTAAACATCCAAGTTACCCTTGCGTTACATTTGACAGGACAAGATCTTTTAACAACATCCGACAAGAACTGCTTCATAAGTCACAATAATGTTCTTCAGAAACATGTGACTTCGCACGGGGATCTTCAGCTACCATACTAAGATGTTAGGCTATTGGATTAGTATACTACATTGCACAGTACTACTATCCTGTTTGGCTAAATGTTAAACCTATTTAAGATGGACCATTAAATAGGATGATGGACCTAATCTTTGGAACAATGAAATCTGCCCCTACGTACTGCCTATCTGTCCTCAGTAATATGGCTGCACCACACCTACGGAGGAAAAATTCCATCGTAAGGGAGTACAAGAAAATAATAAACGACCCCCAACTGCCATCATATCGGACGTCGGTGGCCTCTAAAAAGAGACATGTTTCACTCCAGACATCCTCCGCTACTAGCTGCGCAATACCTGCTTGATGCAGGCTCTAAAACACACAAAACATGGAAGCAAGACTGGACTCACCTGCTCCCAGCTACCACTAAGATTCGAGCTTCCACGTAAGATTTAAGCCTCCATAAATCGAATACGCACAAAGTACGTCATTAGAGGCGAGGAATGGGAAGGAATTCCGCATTTACCTTTTGAAGGAACCATCTAGGAATTCACCGAGCTTGGTTTCGGGAAACTATGAAATCCGAAATCTGGATTGTTTGACAAATATTCGAACTTGCGTCCTCGCGAATGACAAGCCAGAACGTTAACGCTCACCCACCACGCTCAGTAAAGTACGTCACGTTTACCATGTGGTTAAAAGGAGGTTACGTAAGAATTGTAAGATATCGTACGTAACAGGTCGATTAGGAAAATTCTGCTCCAATAGTTCGGCAATGCGAGTTATTTGTACTTATTTCTTAATGAATATATTATGAATATCATCTCAAGAAAACTGAGAATTTCAGTTGAATTCTGAACATGAATTGATAAAAATTTCTTATTATAGTACCCGACATAGCAGTTAATTTGGATAAAAGTAGGGTTATAAAAACGACACATTCTCGGCGTGTAATTTCATAGAGCTCTCCGCGAATGTGCGAACAATTTTCGCTTACTAAGTATAACGTTCGTCCACTTCCTTTGCGGTCATCCTCGGGTGATGACGATCAACAGACATCTGGTTGGATCGGTAATACCAAAACTGCAAGGGCACTGTATCCCTCTAATTCCTGTATGGGAGCATCCATAAACTACGTGGCTTGGTCCATTGTGTAGGGGAGGTGTTGGAAAGCTACGCTGTGCTACGTGGAAAGGGGGGGGGGGAGTCCCCAGTTAGGCCACAAAGCTTTTCATTCATATTATTTGTCGCAATTAAAATGAGATACAGAACACACAACAGCATGTTAATATTTATTTCTGTCATTTAATTATCCCCGTATATAATTTACGATAGTCTGACAAAAAAATACAGTACAAAATGACTTCTGGAATCATTAGAGAAAGAAAGCTACATGCTACGTGGGGAGGGGGGGGGTCGGGTTGAGGTAAAAAGCCACTTCGGGCTACGTGGAGGAGGGGGGGGGGGGGGGAGAGAGTTTTCACAGAAGACCAAATGGTGGAACATACCCACCAGTGTGACTCAGTGAGGTGAGGCGCCGCACACAGCATCGGGGAGGTACAACGGGGTCGGGCACGTTACACGCTTCACAGACAGATAACAACACTTGACTTCCCTCATTAGCATGTAGTACGACCTGGCAGTAGATATAAAACGCTTTACCTCAGCAAGATCATGCGGCCTTAAAACCAAAGCTCTATGACAACGTTTAGTAAATCTCAGCAAAGGCAACCGACCCCAATGTGTTGGGAAATGGTGATGAAGAAGTGGAAGAGAGTACTGTTAGTTGAACAGGGTGATGATATCGAGCAATTTCTGAATGGCAAGAAGAAAATACTGAGAGAAAAATTTCAACTAAATGTAAACCAAAACAAGACAATAGTCATGAAATGTAGCAGAAATCACAGCAATAACAATAGAGTAAATATCAAAATAGGATCAGGTCTAATAGAAGAAGTAAGTGAAATCGGTTACTTAAGAAGTAATATTTAAACTGGTGGCCGAAAGAAGAAAGATTTTCAAAAGCAGACCAGATTAGCGAAAAGATTATTCATAAAAAAGGTAACACTTTTATTTTCAAACATAGATCTAAGCATCAGACAGAACTTTCTAAAACTGTGTGTACGGTACTGAAGAATACCAGAAAGAAGGAAAATTGAAATATTTGAGATGTGGTGCTACAGAGGGATGTTTACTATTAAGGGCACAGCTAAAGTATTAAATGAAAGTGTTTTGGAAATTGGCTAGGGAAGAATTTGAGAAAGTCTCAGAGAAAGAATAGACAGAATGGCGGATCACATTTTAGAACATGAGATATTGGTTTATTTTAAATGGAGGAAACACTTGAAAGAAAAGGAAAAAAACTATAGAGGAAGACAAAAATTAGAATATTTGAAGCTGATAATTGAGGACATCGGAGAGGATATTTTGAGAGGTTAGCTCAAGACAGGAACATAATACGGAGGGCATCAGACCAGTCGATAGACCGGGGTCAAGAAAGGTATTAAAGCCAGAGCCTTTAATATCTTATTAATTTCATTATTGGACTATCGAAATTGGCTTATGAAGAAGCTAGAACTTAATTAGAATTTAAATAAATTTTTGTATTACTGTCAAGTTACTATTCGAAACTGAGACCTATAAAAGGAATAAGGTCAACATCCAATAGATTTAGAGAAAAACAGAATCTTGGAGTTGGAGCACTTTTCGAACGAACGAAAATCTATAGATTATTAAAAAAACAAATATTTTTTTTATAGTTTTTAAGAAGTCACGGAATGTATGACTTGTGAATGACGCTGTAAAAGTTTAAACACCTTCGGCTGCCACAGTGGACTACTGGATAACTGGTTTCACTACGAAACATTATTCGTCGGATTCGAATCTGCTATTGTCAAACTTTTTTCAAGCGAACTTTCGGCAAGGTTCAGTTCGCAGAAAATTTCATTCGTGCTGTCTAGAACTAGAGAATATTCCTATTATTTCTTTTATCAGTTTTCCAACAACTACAATGGGTGTTCCATGCGCACCGGGCCTGGCATTCCGGAGGATATGAGTTCAATTCCCAACCCAGTAATGCAGATTCCGGCTGCCATAGTTTCCCGAAATCACTCCAGGCAAATGCCAGGATGATTCATTCAGAGGGCCGATGACGAATTCTTCCCCTTCCTTTCCCCCCAATCTCTCCCGCCTCCAATGATTTCGACGTCGACGAGGTGTATGGCTTGAAAAAAGTTTTGCTTTCCCGATGAAAACACGTTTTCTTTCTGGGGGTACCATAACCCATGAGTCCAGTTGGATATTGGGAGGTTAATACTTACTTCTTGTCGTTTAATAGGGCCCGTTGTGCACTTTTGATTTTAGCCAAAAATGTCAAACGTTAGCCGCCTCGTTGTTTAATACAGACCTTTCTGGGGAAAAAAAAAAAAAAAAATTTCATCAGTCATTAAAAATAATTCTCCTTCGGTTTCTTTTGTTCAACATTTATTTTCTTTTTATTGTACTCTCAGTGTTTAAAACTTTCACAAGTTTAACAAAAAAACTCAAACCAACAATTTCTTAAGTCAGTCTACTATATCAACGAGTAAAACAAAAAACCTAGATACAGTCAGAGATGTTCATTGCATAAATCTTTGGTTTACACGCTAGCCAACTTAAACATCCCATCATATTATTTTATCTATTACTTACACAAGTTAACTAATTCTATGGTTGTTATCTCACAATACTTACATGGGTTTAGCGCTCTCCACAAGCAGATCTCAAGTAAAGCTAGACTTGGTATTCAACTCGATGGTTCGTACATTTGGCCTGGTATGTGAAGAAGGGTAGCCAGTTCCTTTCTTCCTTTCCTAACCTACCCTGACCGGGTAAAGGGAACCTACAATTTTAATGACAGAGGCGTTTTAGCGTACTTCACATACACAAAGCAAGCTTTGTCAGAGGAGAATTTCGGGTTAGCGATCTTTAAAATCAGCGCCAAGGCAGGGATTCGAACCGCTCTCCCTTCGATCTCCAGTCAGACGTCTTAACCACTGAGCCACCAGACCGCTCAGATCTCAGGTAACGATCAATAACACCAGTGATTTTGCTCTGATTTTATCTATGAGACAAACTTCATGTAGATACATCGTTTGTGAAGGTGAACGCCTGAGAGTAATATCTCCTTTACAGTTTGTTTCCATACGTCCCACCGAGAATAAAAGAGCTTTTATGCCTACACATCTACACATTTTACTTCTCTCTGGCCTTATTATGGTGGAGCTAAGAATCGCCATTTGTTTTGGAACTGTGTAAGCTGTGTACTGCGTCTTGAAATATCATTTTTTTTTTCTGCGAGATGTGTAACAGTTTAGACGGAAATTGTGTACCAGCCATTCTTTCCCTGGATAATTACAGAAAACCTCCGATACGCATGGCCCGATGTTTGAACCTGGTCCTGTTGTATCCCACACGGTATAGTAAGGTGCACGGCGGGTTTATAGGCAGCTTTATACTTACTAATTAAAAATAGCACGCAGCCCCACGGAACTGGCACTGTGACGACATTAGAATAAAATTCCACAATCATTTTATCGTTCTATCGGTTTATTTTTCGAGATGACCCTAATACAAATTTGTTTTTGTGGAGAGTCAATAGAATGACTAGACCTGGCTGTGTCGAAATGCTGACTCTGATAGATAATGCACGTAACGGGCCTCTTTCAGATATACAGTACTTCGTTTTACTGTACTAGCCGTTGCAGAAAAAGACCTGCTCTAACTGAACACGACGCTCGGGTCTCGCATTCGCAGGACGTGGGTCGAATCCGCGAACGGCCATTCAGATTTCAGTTTTCCGTGGTTTCCAGATACCACTCCAGGCAAATGCCGAGATGGTTCCTTCAAAAAACCATGGCCGAATTTGATTCCATTCCTCGACCCCAGCCCTTTGTACTCGAAAACGCCATCCCTCTAGGTTCTGCGTTTATATCAGATCTCGGTGTAAGTTCCTTCATCGTTTCAGCGGCTAGATTGTGGAATGATCTTCCACTGAATATAGAAATACCAAAAAAAATCGGCCCATCTAAAATTCTTTTGAAAAAGCATTACTTATGTGAGCACTAGCTGTATGACTTCTTCCACGCATAACTTATTTTTAGAATTCAATTGTATTGTTTTATACTGTGTCCACCTGTTTATTCTGCGTTCCCTACTATTAGTTTGTATCTTCAGCCTACTAGTATTGTACCGTTTACTTCTTCAACCTTCACTAATGTTAGTTTATACCATTAAATTATTCACTAGTTAAACCTGAAAATATTAAGATTTTAGTTAGTATTTTACTCATGAACTTAATTTAAGCCAAATGTGAAATAAGTGTTGTATACTGTTAGTTTTCATTATTTATTATAAACACCTTGTGTGATGTAAGAGAGGCCTTGACAGCCCTAATCTTGCCAGCTAAATAAACCTTTAAATAAGTCATGCACTGCCCTGCTTCCTGTTCAAAATAAGTCTTCCCTGAATAAATAGAATTTTCTTTTGCATCCATTCTATACGGCTATAAGTCAGCTTTTCATTTAACGCCAATACATTGCGCCATCTCGAATATTTGATACCAATAACACTGAAACACTAACTTGGATTTTCTAAACAAACCCGAAATTCAGTCAACTAAGCATTAAACTACACACTAAAGGACAGAGAAAGCAACTTCGATGTTGCTGCAAACATGAGAATATTTACCAATATAAAACTCAATGAAATCCTTCGAACATACAGCAAAACACACAGTTTATAATAATCGAGCACATGCCGTGGACCCGCAAACGCAAGTGTTATAAAAATAAAGCAGTCATCCTTCACATGAAGTAAGCCAAGCGAGTAAATAAACTCTCAGACATTTCCAATAATTCTGATCGAGTGTGTACCTTAATATTTAAATTCTTCCCGTGGCTTTGAAATATTCAAATCAATGAGGAGTGGCAAATGTTTTGAAAATAATCAATATTCTGCATTCATACTTCTTACTGCGATGTAAAAATCGTAATGATGAGTCTGCATTTTTTACTGAAACGTCCGATACACGATTTCGTTAACCACCTTGTGATCAGCTTAGTGCAACAAACGTTAAACTACCATAACGTCATGTTGAATTTACATCTCAATAAATTATCTAAAATTCCTTGGTGCCATAAAGAATGGTCCATAATTTTAAATATGGTCTGTAATCAGCAATTTTGCAGGTTTTCCTACTTTATTTGTCCATAAACTAGTAATACTGAGAGGAAAGTATTGATCTTATAGTCTCCTGCCTGTATAAATTTATCTTTATTTAGAAGCATCCACTGCTTTATCCAAAACATCATGATAGAAAGAACGTACTGTAATTCCAACAAAGCTACAGCTTTTTCCACATTTTAACAGGTTTCATTCACCAACACAATAATGAAAGAAATAGCAACCCCTGGAAATCATTTACATTGTTCCAAGACATATGTAGCAAATTTAAATCCAACAGAGAAATCACAGAGTAAAGAGAATCTAACGTCAGAAGCAAGCAGATTTATTTTCTGTTTTTATCTTGTAAATAATAATACGGCACTTGAGATTTCAAACTGCGTTCATTTTGGCATAAAGTTTACATCCAGATGACGCTCGAATTATGAAAAGTTAATTTCATGAACCTGTTTGTCTTACAGAAAATAAAATCATTAACTAGAGCCGGAAAAAATATCCGATGTAATTTTAATGGCAAGCCCAATGTGTGTTTGAGGAGAACATACATACGATTTTTCTGAAAAAATGGATTTTAAAACAAAAATTTAATTTAGTACGTATCACGTTCAAAGATGCTGAAAAGGTTCTAACAAAATTTTAGTGAAAATACTGAATAAATCTGGGATCCCAGAAAGAACAGCATTAGGACTGAAATAATTAGATGGTGGATGTAGAAGTAACAAGTAATATGTGAATAAACATAAAAAAACAGCATCTGGTTATTTCACCAGTAGATGATTGAAATGATAACAGAACGATAACGGAATCGAGAGTTATATAAGCTTTAAAATTCAAAGTTTAATGTCAACAAGTAATACATTATTTCCAACTGTGCCAGTAATTTCCTGAAAGACTCAAAAACCGTTCATCGGTTATAGATTAATTTTCCCGAAGCCCAAGTCAAACGTTGGTGCAAATATCTAAAGTAATAACCTCGAAAGAATAACAATGCCCCGTAAGATTTATTATTATCGACAGTAAAATCACGGAAATAGTTGGCAAGAAAGATACGTTATAATGCAGGTAAAAATACGATCGAAAGACTCCTTACGTTACAATGAGGAACATTACTAACATCCGAAGCATTTGTATGTAAATTAGTTGCAATAATAAAAGTAACTTGATAAACCTCACTAAAATCATACAAAAATATACAACTGCAAAAATTGGTCAATGTTCCGTATTACTGCGAAAGTTTCGAAATTCACAAACATTATTAGAGAACAGTGAAGCACAATGGAATTTCTTAGGAGTGTGTATTTTCCGATCCCATGTCTCGAGCAACGTATGGGCTAGGGCGAAGATCAAACTGTGAGGGCAGCATTTTTGAGGCCGCTTTAGTGAACGGGCGGTTTTAAATAAAGGTTACATCCGTTCTGTGATTACTGCCTTGTATGAAAACCATAAAAAGAGGTAAGTTATGTTCATCCACAGGCTGAATTAATCAGTAATGTACTGTATATTGGCTGAGTGACTTTTTTTTAAAAAAAAACTGAAAACTGCTTTACCTTGTTCTCGAGCTTCTTGAAACCGCAACACGTCATACGAAATTTTATTATTCCGGGTTTGTACCACAGTCTTACGAAAAAAACAGGTGATTACTGTTCAAATATGCAAGTCAGTGACGTTGTTTTTGTTATTCCTCTAATTCCGTATATATTTCAATTACATTTGTGCGTGGATCGATGTTCCAGTGGCAGAGATGAAATGTGTCAAAAGCATGCATCACAAGAATTATCTCTGACAGAAACGTTGTGTCGGCAATCCCCAGATAAGGAAGCCAGTCTCTGTCCAACAGGGCTCGCGAGTTCTTGTGATCAGCAGTCATGTCGGGACCATCGCAACTTCCGCAGGAACAACAACAACCACCTGAGGAACAATCCCCCCCACCTCCATCAGAAATTGAAGAAGAAATAACTGAGATTATGAAGGAAATGGCTAAATACAAGAATGCTACCTCGGACGAAATGCTGAAGTTTTTAAGATTGGACCGAACCAAGTGGCCCCGACGACGGCGGAGGTCTGTGGACGTACAGACCGAGGGTTGCGGGCCGGTTGTGGAGGGATTCGGGGAGGAAGAACGCCAGCGAGTGGAGAAGTGGCTGTCTGAGCAAAGTGGAGATTACGATTACGGTCAGGAAGTGGGCCTCGAGTTGGAGGTACAGAAAGAGGCTGCAAGGAGAACGCGGCAGATGACTGCCTACCGCACAGCCAAGCGCCACCTCTCCACGCTGTTGGCGATGCTTCTGGCTGTGCTGCGACTTAGGGGCTTGCTGAACGACGAGGTGCACCATTACTCTGTTTTCCAGGTAGCGTAATGTTTGTGTGCCATTTGCGTAGTTATTTACCATCTCATATGCGATAATCTATGCTTCCGGGCTGTCCTGTCTGCTGCGGTAGGTGGCCCTATTGGTTTAATTGTAAATCAGTGCTGTAAACAATTTCAGCCAGTAACACTGTCGGTACAGGGGGTCAGATAAACTAAACCATTTGGGGTGACTGTAAAATAAGAACGAGGTAAGAAGGACTTGTGCTATTCGCTTGAAATTTGTGACCCATGTTCCTGTGGTCATACTTTTCGAGAAAAAGTGTACATAAAAGCGAAATGAAAGATACCTCAGACGTGGTGCCTCACTAAAGTAACTAAACTATGCATTTCAGTAGTAAAAAAACCGCCATTTGCAGTAAAATTGTTCTTGCCAAAGATAGTATCTGCAACCTACAGTTATGAATGTAAAACTAATTGTTCACATCTAATACTGGCTAATACTGTTGAAACAAAGTTTTTTTTCTGTGGTCGAGGCTGCATTACAACCTAACCACCATGCCAGTGTATTACCGCAAAAAAAAAAGGTTCTACTGGAGATCGCGATTCCACTACAACAACATATAGTAATATCGTTGGAATACTGATGTAGTCAGTCGCAAGACGTATTATTATCAAGCAGTAATTCCGTTGTAATACAGCCTGGACCATTATTTTCAAGCACAAATTAGGTTGTAATACAGCCTGGACCAGTGTGAAACCGTTAAATGTACTTAGGGAAGAATTTATAGTGGAGTCTTGCGTTTGACCACTGCAGTATTATGATAATTCCTGGCGGAATCGAGATCTCCAGTAATCCCAAAAAAAAAATCAGGCGACCTTAATTTATTAATGAAAACTAAATTCTTTCCGGGTCTACTGGAGATCGCGATTCCGCTACAACAACATATAGTAATATCGTTGGAATACTGATGTAGTCAGTCGCAAGACGTATTATCAAGCAGTAATTCCGTTGTAATACAGCCTGGACCATTATTTTAAAGCACAAATTATGTTGTAATACAGACTGGACCAGTATGAAACCGTTAAATCTACTTAGGGAATAATTTATAGTGGAGACTTGCGGTTGACCACTGCAGTATTATGATAACTCCTGGCGGAATCGCGATCTCCAGTAATCCCTTCTTTCCTGTAACAATTTACGTATTTCTTCAATCTGCTCCAGCTGGTCTGTTATCACGTAAACGTGACAGCGATTTACATTCATTACAATAGAGTGTAGATACTATCTTTGGCGTGAACATTTTGAATGGAAATGGTGGTGTCTATTATTTAAGTTGCATCATTTCGTAACTTTCGTGTGGTACCACGTCTATGGTACGTTTCACCGAGCGTGGTGGTCTAACGGATAGCGTTCTGGCCTCGCATTCGGGAGGACGGCGGTTCGAATCCCGTTCCGGGCATCCAGATTTGGGTTTTCCATGGTTTCCCAAATCACTCCAGGCAAATGCCGGGATGTTCCCTTAAAAAGGCCATGGCCGAATTCCTTCCCATTCCTTGCCCCCATCCTTTCCCGTCTCTAAAGACCTAGCTGCTGGGAGACGTAAAGCAGTTAAAAAAAAAAAAAAAAAAAAGAGAAAGGTACGTTTCATTTCGCTTTCGTGTACACTTTTTTTCAAAAGGTATGACTTGAACGTGTGTGACTAATTTCAAACGAATAGTAAAATTGCTTCTTACCTCGTTCTTATTTTACTACTGCCCCATTTGGTTTCTTCCTAACGATTTTGGTTACGTTGAAATGCTGCCTGTACCGCTGGAAAAATTTCGTAAAAAGACTTAGAAACGCGGTATTTGTGTAACACGATAATACGTAGGAACCTACAGTAACGGTCCATCGGTCTGAAATTTAGTACACACCATTCTCAGGCAGTAATATTTGAGTAAAAGTTCATAAAGTAAGTCTCAGAATATGCAGAAATAAAGTAAAATAGCTATAAATGTGGGAAGATGCAGGCATGTTATTACGCAAAAAATACACTTTAATACTTGTTGATATTTACTATACGCGTTTGTAAGTCTTCATTTTTGGAAATAAACTGATATCCACATGAAAATTTCAGGGACTTAAACAGTAGAAAATCTGTAACATTTACAATTTCTGAGTTGAGATCTCAATTCCGCTACAACATTCATTGAGTCACAATACTACGGTAGTTAATCGCAAGGCTTATTATTTTCAAGACATAAATCCGTTGCAATACAGCCTGGACCATTATTTGCAAGCAGTAAATAGGTTTTAATACACTCTGTGGTAACATGACACCACTAAAACTACTTCGGAAAGTATTTCTAGCAGTGCTTGCGTTTGACTACTCAGTATAGCGACACCAATTCCTTGCGGATTCCCGTTCTCCGGTAATCCCCATTATAGAGATTCGAAGGGGAGCGGGGCATGCCCTGCCTCATTAGCCCGTCGTAGTGGATCGAATCTCGTGGTTTTCCTTGGTTTCCCCAAATCACTTAAAGTGAATGCCGGGATGCTTCCTTCAAAAGGCCATGACCGAATTCCTTCCCGTTTTTTGTCCCAGGTCCCATCCCGCCTCTAATGACCTCAACGTCGACAATGCGTAAAGCCATAAGTTAAAGTCGAATCTCGCTGTGGGCAAGTTTTATTTATTTAAATGTGTTTAGATAATTCCTAGCAATCTGTTTCAACAATTATGCACGTTTCTTAAATGCCGTTTATTTTTTTTTAAATTAACTATTCCGAACTTGCGTTGTTCGCAAACAGTTATTTATATCTGAAAAATAGAAATATTTCCTGCGGCAGGTATGAAATACAAATATCGACCGTTGCAGGTGAAGGATAAATGTTCATTCCCGCTCCAGAGGATGGGAGGGTCTAAACGAGGATCCGTCGGTTTTTCCACAACGAAAGGAATTAAAAAAAACTTATCTGCATAACTGTTGAAACTGATTGGCGGGAATTGTGTATACACATTTCAATAAATATAAAATAGTTGCCAGCAGCGAGATTCGATCCGGCGACTACGGGCTGATGAGGAGAGCTTGCTGGTTGCGTCACGCGCCCCTTCAAATCTGCCTTACGTAGGAAGTATTTGAACACAACGTAATATTTCAAAGCTGATTCTAGACAACTGCGAAGAAGCGCATCATACTGCTTTGCCACATTACACCTCTGGCATGAGCTTTAAAAACAGTGTGAATCTAATCTGAATTTTTTACATTTGGCCGCCTCCCTTGCGAGTTGACTTCATTTAATCATTAAACAGAAACATCCGAACTTCCTGAGGAAATTTTCAATCGAAAGTATAAAGACCCTGGTTCTCTAGCGCAATCATTGGGACTCGTCAAGGAATTGACGTTCTCTTCTGAAAACTGTTAAACATGTACGTTTTGTGATACTATTTAATATATATTGCTCTTAGAGCTTTAAAAATATACAGAAACCTCAAAAACTTCACTCGAAAAGTGCCGTAACGCGATAATGCGTGCGACTCGGAGCATCCTTATAGCGAAGTACTGTATAATGATCACGCACGCGTTTTTTTTAACGATATTTGCGAATATGTTGCTATCAAAAGAATAAATATGGGAAAAATTACACGCTGAAAAAAAAAAAAAAAACTTTGAACCGTAAACGAACATTAGTTGTGCATTTACGGACACACATGCGACGTCCAACGATAATCTATATATTAGTACGCTAAGCGAAATTTCGGATGCCTTTTTCAGAATATTGCGCAAACGGAGGAGTGCGAGATTTGGCTCAATTAAAGTTTATATGGAGAAGAAGTGCAGAAAGCTAAAATGTATATATCATATGTGTTACAAATACATTAAAATAAAAAAATCATTCGTTGTTTACATTCAATTGTTTTTTTAGTGGCAACGATACTTAGTGATTCTGCCATGACTGCTCTTCGGTCAACAGTAAAGAAAAAAATATAGTAAGCATAGTTAGTACATGTTAAAAATACCTTATTAAATAAAAAATAATTTCGTGAACGTGTGGGTGCGTGAAATCGGATCGGAGTCAACTATCTGGCCTGTATTCCCAGCATTGAGATACTCTGTGGTGAAACAAAAGACTCGCATAAAGTAGAATCTCTGAAGTTATAAAAAGGAACATTTCCAAAAGAAAGGGTCTGCCAGATATTATATGGTCTTTTTATTATATAAAACGTTAAACTTTGGTGAAGGGACTTTTGATTTTTGAATTTCATTAAGATTTTTTTTAATCAGATATTTGCACCTCCTTCCATTATCCCTTGATATAAACCTCAAGTCGGAGAAAGAGAGACAAAAAAGGAAAACCTATTTGCGTGGAATTCAAAATAATAGACCAACTTTAAATAGTGAACACACATAATGATGAAATTATTTTGATGGATACATTTAAATGCACACTAAATGTCATTCCAAGAAATTTTGATAGTCTCGAATTTACAATACAGGTTTTGAAATGCAAAACATTTCGAATCAGAAGTTACTTCAGGGTGAAGGAATGCATATGTCATGTTATCATACAGCTAAAGCAGTTTTATGCGCCTTGAGTCAAAATGAATGTTTTAAATTTAAATGAACCAGTGGTAAATAAAAATTAAAAATTTAATTAAAATAATTATTTCTCTTTCACGAAAGAAACTTAATAATGAATTACGGTCGAATTTCGACCCCTGGGCGATCACTAGTAGGTATTAAATTGTCAAGAAACGTATCCAGCATGTTATGTCGGAGATGTTAATATTCTGCGGCATTTATTAAAGTAGGTTGCGGCAATATTAACGTATTAGGTTGAAGTGCGACAATACCCTAGTTTCAGCATTAGGTCCAAGGAATTCAGTGTTTATAGTTGCAGCCTGTGCCAAAATGGCGATTGGTTCTTGCTGTTAAAGCATAATTCGCTAGAAATTTGGATTTATTAAATATTTATCATGATTTTCATGCAGAATCATTAGCGGCGCATGTGGATAGGTTGGGATGTAGCCTGGACCAAAATGGATATAGACGCTTCCTTTTGTAGCTTAATGGACTTGAAATTTTGTACTGTAATAAAGTTGGTTGTGTTTTCGTCGTTGTTGATCATTGATGCATTTTGTTGAATGTAATATTAGCATCGCTGAAAGTTACATACGACAACAAATGGCGTCCTTTCATCGCTTAGTGTGTAATGTTACAGCAGTTTTTATTTTTTTATTTTTTGCGTGAAGTGTGTGCATTATACACTATCTTCATGGGTGTAATAGAAATATATTACTAAATAATATAATCGAAGGAACAATAGTTATCAATCATTATACATCACTACATGCCTTCCGTCACTCGCCACCTTACGTTACGGCACCTTTCGAGTAGAATTTGAGAGGATGGATATATTTTACAGCACTAAGAGCAAGATGTATAAAATATCACCCAACGAACGTGTGCAACAGTTTTCAGCCCATAACGACAAATCCTTGATGAGTTCCAGTGATTGCGCTATCATTGGGAATCTTTAAGGAATTGACGTTCTGGTCTGAAAACTGTTGCATATGTTCGTTGGTTTTAGTCTGAAGAGTTAACTTTTTCTTCCTCGGAATGCTCAGATTTTGTACGTAACTCAGATCTGTCTACTACAAGAATGCTCTCGTTACTAAACTTGTGATACCATCTCTATTGGTCCGTTTTTTTTTTCGCGAATGTGATACTTATCATAAATTTGCAGCAAAAAAAGATATACAAAAACCTACACACAATTATAATGGTTGTAAAAGTCTTAAAGTAAATACTTTTGTTTAGTTTGCTCTAACGCTGATGACTAATTCCATTGCATTTCAGCAACTTCTCTGTCCTAACAGTTTATCCGTTCTTGTGTATAGTTATCTTGTTGTTTTTCTTGTAAGGACGAGCTCCTGCACCAAGGGGGCGTCCATTAATTACGTGAGGTGTATTTCCGGAATTCTTGACCCTCCCCCCCCCCCTTGCTGACCGACCTCGTAGTTTTTTTGAGACCTGCTTCCGAGGGTGGTTATAACCCCCCCCCCCCAAAGTAGATGTCCGCGTCGTTCGTTTTGTGGACTTTTTTAATAGGTCTACTGTCCAAGATTTTAAGATGACGTGAGATTTCCGCCGACACCGCCCCCCCCTTTCGTGAGATTGTGACATATTCCCGGACCCCCCCCCCCCCCAATTTCACCTCACTTAATTGACCCACTCTAACAGCAGATTGGCCCTTTGTATATGCTCAATTGCGTGTCACTCAAGCGAGTTCACACTTCAGTCACGGCGTCGCCATAGAACTTCTCGCACCAATAAACATTTAACACTACTTTGTGAATATTTGGTGGAATATTGTACCACAAAAACAATTCTTAATAAAAATAAATAAAGTCTCGTGCTTATACAGTGACAGTTATGACATCTTGTTCTGAGCCATGTTTATACTTTACAGTGTGAATTCACTTTCTGAAACAGAATGGTTTCTCTGCTACAGATCGTCTGTTTAGAGAGAAAAAAAAACCTTGTAAATTGGCCATTTATGCATGACATGTTTAAGTAAACTTAAATAAATACCTTAATTGTGTTGCTTCATCAAACTAACAAATGCCCAAAAGCCAAGATTTTCCTCGCACTTCTTCCCGGTTTCACAAGTCTTAGAATAAATCATATATATTAAGACTTTAATTTTAGTAACAATTGAGAGATGTATACTGGCAAAATCGCCAGAATTTTTTATTCACCCTGCTGATAACGCAGAGAAACCATTCTGTTTCAGAAAGTGAATACACACTGTATAGACTTGGCTTAGAACACGATCGCCTAACTTTTTGTCACTGCATAAGCACGAGACTTGGCCTATTTTTACAAGAATTGTTTTTGTGGGATCTCATTCCCTTTTGTAAGTTGATTGTTTATACTGAGTAGTCGATAAAATGTAAAGATTCCACTTACACAGCGGTGTGTAAGGACATTTCAAAATTCAAGACATCAATATATTACAAACAATACCTACGCGCTCTGTAAACAATAGGGGTAAGTCATGACTTTAATGACGGTTGCCGTAGATTTAACTACCACAAGTAAATAACCAGTAACTTCCAAACCAAGCATAGGAACAAAGTAAAATTTAAGATGTTAAACTTGCTGGTCACTATGCATAAAAGATAATTCAGGCATATAGCATCATCCAAAGCAATTAACCTGCAAATATGAGCCAAAATTTTTCACGTTTAAGGTTGCCACTGAATAAACACCACGGAAATCACAAATATTATAATTTGGAGATGAAACCATATATGTTATTGCTTATTTTATTACTTGTTTTTAGGACCACGGGATGTACAGTGGAATTTTGATGTCTGGTGTCGTGGCAGAAAACAAATTTTGTATTCTACTAATTTTCAAAGTAAGGAGAGGAAGTAAAATGTAACATATTAGCTAAACTTGGTAAGCCCCGTCTACAGTGAAAATCTGAGGCATTTAAAGTTATTAGAGCAGAAAGCGATTTCATGTATGTCGTAGATTAGGGATAGATGGAAATTTTCTTACATAGGTGTAAAACTTTATCTGTGTACCAAATGTCTGCTTTCTAAGACCACGGGAAGTACCTTTTAGAGTTTTAATGATCGTCAATGCATAACAAAAGTGGTGAAATTTGCATATTAATAGCATCCAAACTTGAGACCAGCAACGAAACAAAATTTATTACGTTTGCTAGGATTGCTGATATCTATGTACAATAGAAATCTGAGGTATGTTGCATCAATGACCGAAGAAATTGAGGATAAAAAAAAAAGTCAGTCTCTTCTAGGAAAGGATAGATGTTGCCGCCGTTGACTATACTTGAGTTTATAAGTCCAGGAGTATTTGTTATCCCCCTAACTTTCAGACCCAGGCGAAAATGAAAATTTTCAGGCGTAATCATATAATTATGAAAACACAGATTTTATAGCTTAAAACCTACTCACACAATTTAATATTGCAAATAGGCCTTGAAACAAATATGGTATGTGCCAGTTTATTATATAACAAAATTGTGAAATAGTTTAGTGCAATTGTTGATTTTGTTCTATTTGTTACAATAACTTTTGAATTTTACACAATGATCTTCACAGGTAACTTTTTATTTCTAAATATTTTCCAATGTTTTCAAAATCATCGTTGGAGAATTTTCTTTTTAAACACACATAATTCCGTATATAAACTAGAAATTCTAAAATATTTTCCTTGATGTACAAATTTTAAGAATTTTATTTCAATTTTGTAGTATAATTTTTCAGCAAGACTGTTAAAACGAACATTAAATAATGTTGCCGTAGCTGAATAGTAAATTAAATGATTCCCCAATTTAAAAATCAGAAAAGTGCCTTACGGCCTTACCTGAAGTGCTGTGTGCCACTTCTCAAGGACTTCTGGTCTGAGTTGTCTCGGCCACAGCTGGGTTGGAATCAAAATTATGCAGTGGAGGTCTATTCACTTTGAGTAATAAGCCATCTTCATTTAGAGTATCCAAACAATTTGGTTTCTCAGTTTTCGTGTTAAGCTCACTGAAACCTCGCTCACATATTGCAGTGCTGAATGTAAGCACATGGAAACGAAGTGGTTTTAATAAATTTGAACACTGATTATATAATAGTGAAAGACACGGTTCCAAATATGACTTTATGGACTTCTTGTCCTTAGTCCATACTTTCCATCACAGAAATTCAACAGAAGCCTGTTCTTTGCATATAGAAACTACTACAGGTAGATGGTAGAGGACCTCTTCTAACTCCTTTACTCCATAATTTTAAGATATGTCATTTGGAATATTAATTGCATCAAAATGCCTATTTTTAAACATGGAGTTAGTTCGAAGATCGTAGCGTTTTAATTCTGCTGAGAAATTTTTATTTTTTCACGATCACGGTACCAGTACCTATGTAACTTACCATCCTTATCAAACTGACAGAGTTGATTTATTGGGAGCAATTAAATTTTTCAGTTTCATTTCACAGGTAAGTTCAGACAGCCCTTCACATTGTCATATTGAATATTTTTGGAAAATAATTGTTTTTGTCAGCACAGATGACATCAAAATGTGAAACGGTGACTGAAATTCCTGAGCAATGCTTTTAAACCTGCTTTTTGAAGAAATCCGCCTGGTGGATATGATAGGTGGTTAACCACTAATTCGTCCAATTCTTCAGCCAAATCTTTAAATTGTTTCTTATGCTTTGGTATTTTAAAGTTTTTATGCGCTTTTAATTACTTTTCCGCATGTTTCATGGTAGTCTATTACTGAGCCTATCAGAAACAGTTCTATCCGATGAGCAATACAATGTATAGATATAATATTCACACATTGTATAATTTTGCAGCCAAACCATTCCTAACACCCATATTAACACTTGTCCCATCTAGGCAGACACAAGTTTCTCTTCCAGGAAAAGCCTTCCAATGTTTCATTTAAAGTGTCCAAAAGACATTCGAATATTTTTGGCTGATCCGTCATTCTACAGCTTTAATTTTAAGAAATCTACTTGTTTTCGGCCTTCTTTAACAGGTACTATATAAACTTAACATTCAATTACACCCCTCAGTTCATCAGTCGCATTTCATATATAGCCACTACTTTGAATCATAATCTATTAATTGCATTCGTGAATTTGCTACTATATTATTGCTGAAAAGAGTACACGATTTGTTTTCTATACGTTGAACAAATTTCGACACCCGTTTTATTCTTGTAAGTCTAACAAACGTGGGTAGTCTGAATGCAAAGTTGCCTTTTGCAACGAAAGAAGTATTAAATAAAATACACATTTTTTTGTGTACTTTGTCGCTCATGTCACTGAAAGTAAGAGTTAACGGTGTTTTCAATGGGTAATTTTTTTTTTTTCCTTTATGCCGTAGCAGCCGCACATGAATTTTGATGGACTGCACTTTCGTCATGTTTTTTAACCGTTTTTAATCTATAGATAACCTTTGCAATTACGAAGCTCGTTAAAGATGAATTCGCATACTGCTTACAATGGACGCAAAACGTACTGTCTGAGATCTTTTTGTCACTTAATGTGTTCATCCATGGCATTAGTTGTCGATGTACTTGTGGTAGCAGTAGGTACACTTGCTTTTTGACTCCCTGGATTGTGTGAAGTCGGAGCAGACCTATTGGTAGTAGCTGAAGAGCTATTTGTCATCAGCTGATGTTTCATTTTCTCGCCTTCTTCGTTTATTGGTGTTTTCAACACTTCTATCACCACTACTTGTTTTTACAACTTGTATAAATTTGTCAGTTGCGAGACCACTTCACATCCTTTGTAAAACTAAAAACGCACTCATTAGAATTTTTACTTCGCGGTATTCCCCTACACATCTTCTGAACTTCAGAAGCGTCTTTGAAATAGATCAGTGTGACAGGAATTATAACTCAAATTAAATATTGGAATCAAAACCTGAACACGCAAAACTGAAAACGAAGTTTTGATGGATAGGCGGATTTTCTACGCCTTTGACGGAGATTTCAGGCATAATTACGCCTAACGCCCGGTCAATTTCGAGCACTGCTGAGCGGTTTTTATTAAAATTTCTGAATGTTTTGATATAGCTACAAAAATCCGGAAGGTGGTGGTCCTATTTTCACGATCCAAGCTGAACGCGCCATACAAACTCCTGCATGAATAGCCCTTATGTAACAAGCTCGGCCAACTTAGCACTATAGCAATTCCATCGCTAACCCGGAATCCTAAGTCGCTAAAACACGTCGGACTCTGGCGCCTGGCAAGCTGAAAGCTATTTATTAGCCAGCCTCGTCAGCTCGGGGACCTCGGCTAGGCTAGTCTAGACAGGGCCGGCGTTAGGGAGGGGTAAGTGGGGCAAAAGTACCCGGGGCCTTCCGTCCAGCGTGTCTAGCTAAATAGAAATTAAACACAAAAAAAAATTCTGAAAAAGGTGTTATTTGATTTTTTGGATTAAAATTTTACGACTTTATCCAAAAAATCAAAGTGTAAAAAAAGAGGGGGTGGGGCCAAGAACACTTACCTGAAGCCCCAGAATCCTAGCGCCGGCCCTGAGTCTAGACGTGGGCAGTGGTGTTCTATTTCTGTCTTTAATTCGTGAACAGAAAATGATGCATAATGCTGAAGCTGGTTCCTTAGCGTCAATAGCAAATTTTTTGATAAAATATTTCAATAATTGCCCTTTCAGAACCGAAAAACGGTAAAAACTTCGTTTGATCAAAACAAAACCTTGTATTTAAATAAAACTAAAGTGACAAGATTAACAAATTTGTATCTAGTCATAACAAGACGTCGAAAACTCCAATTTAAATATTTGTAGCATATAGAATCTGTCGAAGGAAGAACTCTGACAGTATTCGCCGATAAATATTTCCGTAAGGTGAATTTACATTTGAGATAAGTTGGGTGTCTTTGTAGAAAACAACGCAGTCACTTCATTATCTAGTTGAAGACGGTTTCTTATAATGTGATTCCACAGCTAATCAGTATTGAAACTTGAAAAGAAATTTTTCGGAACGGTTTTCTATCGGTAGTAGTGGTTTCTCTAGTATCCGCATAGATTTATCGACTGGACGAAAGTTCCAAGTCTATTCACACGTCTTTACCGCACTCTCGGTCCATTAAAAAAACCGATAAAGTGCAAATTCTAGCCTCATCCAAATAGTTCCCTTACTCTAATAATCTAATCACACCTCACCTGTATTGTTCAGTCGATCACTCCACACATATTTTCAGGTTAGGTAGCGGAAACCGCGTCTCATTGCAGCTCACTACTAATACAATCGTTCAGTTCCATTCAAATTGTAGATAAATTAATATTACTTAAAATATTAAAAAATGACACGGTTACTTCAGAATAAACTTTTGCTTCTTTTACCGTGCGTGGTGGATGAGCAGTAAACGCTCCAGTCTCGCATGCGGGAGGACGCAGGTTTGAATCCTCGTCCGGCATTCCAGATTTGCGTTCAGTTTACCCAAATCACTCCAAGCGAATTCAGGGATGGATCCTCAAAACTGCGTCTCCGAATTGCGTCCAGTCCCTTGACCCCAGTCCTTTCCCGTCTCTAATGACCTTTGTCAACAAAGCGAAAGCAATAAGCAAAAATAAAAGTTTGTTTTCCTCACAACATATAAAGTATATTAGATATTAATGCTTTTATTAAGCATTTATTTAAATATGGGATATGGTCTATATTACTGTAATGGGTGCATAGTCGGTGATATTGAATATTGAGATGGCTATGAATTTTGATATTTGGATAGCATGAATTCTTGACTGCTATAGGATTATGGGTAAACAAAGGTTAAATTTTAGTCGGTCATCTGGCATTTACATTGCTGGGTATATTTAAGGTTACTTCTAACACAAGATAATGTAACATTATAAGCAAACAATACCCATACCTTTACAATTTGCCGAATTACAGCATCAATAATTGTACTCTAACTTGAAGTAATTTAGTTATCAAAGTGAATAATGAAACATCATGGCGACACAGGCCAACAGTTGGATATTATGCATATACACATAGAAATATTCCCAGGGCGCCATTAAAACAAAATGAACGTCTGAATCGTGTTAAAAACGAAGATCTTTCAGAATTTAATGTTCTGTGAGAAAGCTCAGGGGTCCTGTACGATTAGGGTTGAAATTCGTTTCGTGTGACGTTTACGGGAAACTAAAGCCTCGTTAAACCGTGAACATTCGTAAGAGCACATTACCATATGAAGACAGCACCGTGATGAACGAAACGCAGCGTGTTACTGTGAGACGTCTGTCTGAAAGCTGCGGCCATTACTGCGCCGCTCGTCTCGCCCAAGTGTTTTCAATGACTGCATCAGGCACCTCCGGCCAACAAAGTGTCGATGTTGCTTCCTTTGGCCACCAAGAAAGCGAAGGGTCCACCTCTCGCAGTCCAGCGACCAAGTAATATGGAAAAAAGCAGCTGTGGCTTATCTTTCGCAATCCCCGACGCTACACAGCATTGGTGGGATAGCATACGCCAAAACCACGTGATGTCCAGAACACTTGCTATTAGAATTTCGTTTCGCACCCACTTGAGGCAGCGCGCGTTGGTTAGACCTCCCCAGCGCCCCCATTGTCCTCAAGGCGACTACTTGTCGCCACCACCGGCTTTCTCCGGCCACGCAGGCGTTCAAAATTTTATACTGAGCATCAGCAAATTTCATTATTTCACCATTTATTTAATCCTTGTAACAAAAATATTCCAAAATGGAAACCTTTATATTCCAGTTAAAAAGTGAAAAAAATACCGGATCTCTACTTGAACCCTAAATACAAATGACCCATAAGCAACGAAAATTTTTCCACCTCCTCGTTTCTTCTAATGAACCTCCACAAAATGAAGGTTAATTATAGTCTTAGATTTTGGAGCAACGAAACGCAGATGGGTTGATGTAAATTTTGAAATTTGATTTACGAGCTAGAGGCCAGAGAGTTATGGGACTATGTTCCACTTAAGTTGTCTACGGAATCTATAAAAGTGGTCACAAAATAGTTTTTTGCTAGCAGTATTATTAGAGTAATAACATTTACAAAGTTACCATCTCCAGTCAAACTCGTCCGTCGTGTACAGAGCCTGGGATTTCCTTAAAATATGGATTCTGGTAAATATAGAAACGCCACATAGTACTGATTTTTTTTTTCCGGATCCTTTGTTAGGATGTATAAAAAAACATTAGATTACTGTTTTTAATTCATAAATTGTTGGAATGTTTTAATGCCACTGAGCCAGAATCTGCTTTTCCTTATGGCAGAGCAGCTACACCCCATCCAGGAACTCCAATGAAACATAAGTATGTGAACAGCGAGGAATTCTTGCAAACTGTTTTTCTCGTGAATAGGTCAATATTGCATTATAACTGTTTACTGTTGTGATTTTGATAAAACAAGAAAATTCTATTGGTTGTCCGGGTGACCTCGCATCATTACGAATAAAGCAGACGTTTCGACCACCATACTGCGGTCTTTTTGGGCAGACACTGAACACTATGCCGCTGGATAACTCAGTTCTGCTCAAGACAGTCGAAACATCGACTTTATACACAACTGTTACTCGCGACTTCGTATATGTAGATGGAATTTTATTGCTAGAATTTGATATAGAAAGCTGTAAGTTACGTAAAATGATGCCCACAAATTGACTGCGAGAGAAAAAAAGCCTGGGCGACCGATATGAGAGATTTACACACCATATCCATCTGCCTGTCAGTTTGGTTAGTTCTCAAAATTTCATTAAAATTTACTTTATTTATTTTATCCTCCCTAATGATATAGTATTTCCTTTTTAAATTTTGTAAAAATCTCTTAAGCATTTTACTAGTGAAAAGATAAGTTACTTACAATATTAGTGTACTAATGTTGTTTGATAAGACTGGTAAAAAAAAGGAAGTAAAACACTTTTAAAAAATCATCTTTACTTCTTAAGTCACCATTGGGGGTGAGGATACATTTGATACAGAGAGTTTCCAATTGTTCAATACCATCAGAGGAATAGGTTGTCTCAAAACTTGCAAAATGCTAGCTGTCCTATTCGATTACTTCCTCATTCGACGAGAATTTCTTGCCACCTAGCCAAATTTTTTGATTTGGGAACAGGAAATAGTCAAATCTGGAGAATAAGGTGGATGAGGAATAAATTCCAATTCGTGTTTTGCCATTGCAAGGGTCGACATATGAGACGGCGCATTGTCTTGGTGGAACAACACTTTTTGCGCGCCAATCTTAGCCATTTGTTTTTCAGCTCTTTCAAACGGTCCAGTAATGTTTCATAGTATTCTTCTGTTATCTCACCCTTTTGCAAGTAATCAATTAGGATGCGTCCTTGAGAATCTCAAACTGTAGCCATCACCTTTCCAGCCACTGATTTCCACTCCTTTGTGATTTATTACTGCATGGAATTAGTTTTTCTCAGTCTTTGTGGTAATTGCTAAACCGCTCACTTCAAACTACTACCGCACGTGAACAAAGCTTCACTACTGGCTAAAGTTTAGTCTGATGGGGTTTAAGGAATGAAAATTTCCAGGCATCAGGTAATTAAATCAATTGTTGCGCCATCTCCTAGAAATTTACCAAACTTGTCAAACGATCCTCGTAGTTGTGGTATCACTCGGACAGCCGAGATACCAGAGTCTAATATTAAAAGAGAATTACGGTAACATAACGATTAGACTCGGAGGACTACGTCCTTGGGATTGTTGGAATTGGAGCTCAGTGTTACCATCCTTGACTGGATGTGACTGGATCAGCTCCATACTTCGGCAGACTTTACTGAACAGCAGGCAAAATGAGTCTGGGGAGCCGTTTGACTTTCGGCTTCGAACAAGAATCCTTTGCTTCTATTGTAATCATACACTGTGCTGTTGAAGTTACGCGGTGCCTTTGTAGATTAGATACTGAAGTACATTAAAATACTTTTAAAATTGAAAATCCAGACGTAGTGACCCCCATATTTACAAGAATAGGACGAGAGTAAACTGCATCGGAGCAAATTACCTTTCTGGAGTTTCACTGGTGAGATAGGAATGCTGGTTTACACCTATTTCTACAACAATCCTTTAAAAAGACCTGCACCGAAATTTGAACAAAAATTTTTATAGCGTTCAGCGCACACACAGTAAACTTTAAGAATGTGAAACGTGACCCTTCCCTCATTATTTCCAGTAGCATCAATTTAAAAATGGAGAGATTTAATGTATAAAAGAAACGTTTCAAGATAGAAACAAGATACTGAAAACCTGGTGCTGATAGCCATCCTTTTGGCAAAGATAACTGGATAATACCTTTTGAATCTGGGAATAACCCAAACGTTACGTTGGTTATAATTTCCTACAGTAACTCATTTGCTCTAGGATACTCTGTTGTGAATAAATGCTTGGTGTCCCTGTTTGTGCAGGACGTACTGCACGACATGATGCAAGCTGGTTGCAAACTTCCTACCTGGATGCCTCAAAGGTTCGAAGACCGCGCTTTCAGATACAGCCACTATGTGAAGGCCATACCGAGCCAGTTGGACAGAGACCACAAGCTGCCCGGCAGGTGAGTATAAACTTCAGACTGAAATCTGCTAAGTGTAAGGTGGATCAACAAACTCCCAAACTGGGTAGTCTCTCGTGTTGCATTTTCAAACTAATTTTTCTTTGTAAAGTTTTAATTATTGTTTTAAAGTGTCTGATAAGAAAAATTAAACGTTCTTTTAACTCCAAAAGCCAACAGGCATACACTGTTAATACTTGCTAGATAAGCTTAGCACAAATGGTTATATAATAATTGTTTTATATTCCATATGTCACAGTGATAAAGGCGATGTTAGCTGTTGAAAATATAAGACGCTGAAAATTAGTATTCCTATTTACTGCCCCCTTCTTTCAATACACAGTTTTAAGCAAAATGTTTGATTTTAGATATCAGACTAAATGACTGAAATGGAAAAAGGGGTAATTAGATGACTAGGGAAATTCACTAGAGCATGCACTTCATCGCAGGTAAATTCAATGTCAAGCTCGTGCTGTATTACTGGATCTTATTAGTTTTGTGTCTTAAAGTGTTGGCTGACCAGATTTCGGTTTTCCAAGGTTTCCCAAAATCACTCCAGACGAATAGTAGGATGGTTCCCTAAGGTCCAGGCAGAATTCCTTCCCGTTCCTTGGCCAGAGTCCTCTCTCTTCTCTACTGACGTCAATGAGGTGCTAAGTCCTAAGGAAAAAAGTTAGTGGGGAGGGAATAGTGACTGGTTTTAAGGGGAATATTTAGAAATTATTCTCGTCTAAAAGGAATGTGGTAGGGCAACGGTCAAAAGAGCAGCAAACAAAATTTCAGAAAAAATATAGACTTAATTTAGTTTCCAGAGAAAAATACGTTCTTCCAATTGAACGTTTCACACAATTAGTTCAGATGTTAAATTAAGGATACAATATTAAATGAAGGTTTATATACAGTAACTGAATGGAGTAAAGTTACGAAGCAACGAAAGTGTTATGCAGGATAGTACAAAACTGAAACAGTAATAGAAAATAAAGTTAATATATTTAGACATAAAAACCGTATTATAATTTCTAACAATTCACTGTAATGTCTGGGAAGTTTTCTGAAATTTGGTGCGTGCAATTCATTACGCATGTAATTTTATACTTGTGAAGCTACCGTTGATTTATGGCGACCCACTAAGTACATTCTTCAAACCTGTGTTAAGCGGTTAAAAGTATCGAAATCGGACGATGATTATTATTATTTTTATTATTTCTAGATAGGACTAACTCGAAATGCGTTTGTATCAGATTGTAACTGTTACAAAGCCTTATTCCGTGGGTAAATAGTAACTACACAATGTGACTGGTAAAATTTCTTTATGGAGTTTCGGATACCATAATTTTTGTTTCCTCTTAACAGGTTGTTCGGGCGCTCTAGGGATGGAAGCACAACTTCTGAGAAAGACCCGGCTGAGGAATACCGCCACGCCCTCATCGGGTTAGAGGAAGAGTGGTTACGTGTAGAGGAGCAGATGTCTTTAGCCTCTAAACTTAGTGACGAGCAGTCTTCAGCCGGAGACGATTACCCTGTCGTCCCGGTGAGACACAGACGGTCTTCACGTCGAAAGGACAAACAGCTGACCAGTCCTAAAAACCGGAATGTCGAGTGTGCAGAAGGCGCACCACCGAGAAGATATCCTGTCTCCATCGACGATCAACAGGCGGGTCCTTCCTGGAAGCCAGATGCCGCCCCCGCAACCAGCAGCCCTGAAGATTGGGCAGTGTCCTCCAAAGAATACTCCGCACTGCCATTCAAAGATGTACGTATTTGTTTCTTCCAAGAAAAATCGTTGTCGTAATATCCTCAACCTGTTTCCGCGGGTCATGTGCAGGAAGTCTTAATGTGCTACCAAAACAGATTCTTTCATGTGACGTTGTACCTTTTGTGCTTTTTGATAAATCAAAATATTTTATCATTAAATTGTTGAATCTTCGAATCAGTTGGAATTCTAATTTTCTAATACAGCTAGATAACTCCGATGAATAGAAACCATTCTGCCATTTTAAATAGTCTTGCTTTTATGCAGGTCTAGTGGTCTAAACGTTACAAATAATTTGCATTTTTTGAATGATTTCTTGTCACATGTCAGTCGGCCATATTTTTTAACCACTAAATATCGCTAAACATGGTTTCACGAAAAATCTTTACTTTAGGGCCAGTGGGTATCCCATGGTTATATAATGCTCTAAAATTACGATTTTTTTTAACTGGGTAAACTATTCCGTAGGGAAAATGTTCTTGTAAGGAGATAATAGAATGCAGGTTACATGAATTGATTAATCTCATTGTTTTTAAATGTTTTTTGTTCCCAAGAGTCTGGTTTCTAGACGAGTATAACATGGTTTCCGATAGGGTGAGGAAAAAGGTAGTTCACTACAATTGCGAATTAACTGTCTGAAATTAAAAACTGTTCACAAACCGAGCTCGGTGGGTGAGTGGTTAATGCTTTGGTCTCTCATTCGGGACGATGAAGGTTCGAATCCCCATCCGGGCATCCAGATTTGGCTTTCCATGGTTTCCGCAAATCATTAAAGGTGAATGCCGGGATGCTTCCTTCAAAAGGCCATGGCCAAACTCCTTCCCGTTACTTGTCCCCAGTCCTCTCCCGCCTCTAATGACCTCGTCGTCGACGAGGCGTAAAGCCAAAAGGAAGGAAAAAGTCTGTTCACAAGCAGATTCATTTCTCGTACACAGATTGCTCCAAACAAGTTATAATTAACTAGACAACTTTTATCCGAAAGATTTGAAAATTAAGTGGAAAACAGCATTTAATGATACGCTGAAATGTATTGATACTGAAATTTTGTGCACACATTACACGTAAACCAGAATCCACACGTTTTTTTCACAGATGTATATACTGTCTAGAGCTTCCAGAATCATCCGCGATCTTCTGCTTGTCTTAACCGATTACTCGTTCACGTGATAGCTTTTACTTGGCGCGATGCAACCGTTCGTCGGCTGGCCAACATTAAAAAAACTTCGGTGCAGTTCTGCGTACAACCAACGAACTACAGCTGAGCTCTCAGATACTTTTGTATCCTTTGCGCAGGCTTATTGCTACTTTAATCGGCGTAAGAATCGTCTTGGCTTAATACCCCCTCAATTTAATAAATTATTAGCAGTTGGTATGCCTTGCTAATTTATTAAAATTAGGGTATATTCGACGGTTCTTACGCTGATGAAAGTAGCGATAATCTCGTGGTGGGGGCTGACAGCATGAGTTTTAAGATAAAAATTAACGTTCGAAGGATCAGAGTTGGAATTTGATAAAGTATTGACATTCATAGATCAGAGCAATTACATGAAGGCAGAAGAGCTGTAACCCCCAAAAATCAAATTTATGCTATAAGCAAATCCGCTCTTTTAATCATATATTTTTTTCTCCCATGCAGGCCTATGGACCTTCGTTACTTAATACGATGTTACTATTCTATACCCATTTGCTTCAGCGTTTACTTGTTGCTTGAAATACTGATCAACCACTCTTTGTCATCAGAAGATTAATTTATTTGGTTTATATATACTGTGGTCGTAAAAAAAAAACCTGAAGTCTTTATCCTGATTGTTTCCAAATTACAATGGCCATAAGTTGCCAGTGATAAAATTTTATTCTAGGCTGAATCTGACAAACTTTTCTGATACTGCCATACTTTTCGACCGCACCAAAATATTTACACAGTTAACCCTTTTCCCCATTACTTCCAGCAGTTTTTATTGACAGAGTTCGTTGACAGGGAACCTGATGGATATGTTCCTTTATTATTCACAGTAGTCCCTCCTAAGCATAAATTCTCAACTTTCAGATCTTCAACGTTGATTTCCACTGTTTATTTGAATTACTTGTTTTGTAGGAAGACCAAACTATGGCGGAAGTGGACGTCGTGAGCAGAATGTTGGATCTCAGCAGCAAAATGGAAATCCTTCTGAGAGACCATGCCTGGAACGTGCTGTTGGCACGTTGCCCAACCGCTACCAAAGTGTGGGAGTTGTCTGCTAGAATCGGCAAAGTAATGGAGGAGCTTTATCGCATGGAACCGATCCTTAACGAGCTGGACGCGACTCTGCGGGAGCTCGTGGAGCAGCTACCGCTGCCCCCGCTGCCTGAGCCCGCGTCTCACTGCGAGGATCCGTCGTCGGTGTGGCTGCCCTTCCTAGGACACACTCCGCCCGCGCCTCCCGCTTCCCCTGTTATCTCGCCTCCTTCTCCTTCTCCAGAAGTCAACCGGTCAGTAATGGACTTCCTGCGAAGAATTTTTACTAGACGACGTCTTATACAGCCCAGGGGCAACCTACCAACTTATTACTAGTTGAATATTTTAAAATGTTCACAGCATGGCACGATTTGTTTATATGAACGTACCCTGCTAAGGGAATATTATATTGTTGTTGATGTTTCCGTCTGGAAGGTTGGTGTTGTGTGTGTTTCACAATCTAATGAAGTTTTGTGATGAAACAGATTCATTTTAAAATGTTTATGTAACTCCACGTATTTTGTAATCTCAATGTCCTATGGGGCTCTGTCAGTAAAAAAGACTAGAGTTTCAAATATATTGTTCTACTTTTTATTTGCATCACTTTACATTTATTTCACTAAGTATATAATTTTGTGAAGTTTTAAGAGTCCTCCATAGCGATTAACGCTCTGGCCTCATTCGGGAGGACGCCAGTTAGATTCCCCGTCCGGGATCCAGATTTGTTTTCCACGGATTCCCCAAATCACTACAGGCGAATGCCAGGATGCTTCCTTGCCGAACTCCTTCCCAGTCCCTTCCCACGTCTAATGACCTAGACATCGACGTCGACGAGATGTAAAGCCATTAGCAATAAAAAAAATTCTCCAGTGACCAATAAAAATTCGCTGCTAAAATGTCTGGTTATTTCTGGTGTGCTATCATTTAGTTTCGATGATTTCTGACTATACTAGCTATGCTCATAGCTATCTCCAAAACCAACATGCAATTGGATATAAGTATACAAAACTGAGTGAAGTTACTGGTATGTATTGGAACTTGATTAAAAATTAGTATGGAATAAATGCATTAAAACACGGACCTGTCGAAAATTCCGTATTTAATGTAAAGAGTAATCGAAAAGTAGCCACTTTTACAGTAAAAAAGCACAAAAGTTGCATTTGGTTTTAATGAATGTAAGATTTTTACTTTTATTGGAACTAGAATCTTATATAGAAGACAAAGTCGGGAGCAAAGAGACAAGGGCGCAGCCAGGATTAGCTTCAGGGTGGGGCAAAAGAAAAAATTAATATAAACTCTTGCTGATAATGGTTTTACTTGGAAACTAAATTAGAGACACTTATTTAAGCTCTAGTCTGCGAGGGTTCTGTCTGAATTTTGACTAAATTTATTTTTCAATACTAAAAGTGGGATTGTTTTTTCGCTCTGCTACTGGATGGAGGAAGACAGGGTACGGCAAGCTCCTCGCCCTGTCCTACCTTGTCTACGTATCTCAGACAACAAAGCCAGCTAACGAAACGAGGTCTTTTACACCACCATCATGTTGGACACAGGAGATATTGCAAAAAGAAGAAACATTTTGGTAAACTAAGTTTTTGTTTTTACGAATGTAAACCCCTCTTCAATATTGCAGCACGCAAATTTAAATTCCTCCTCTTGATGCAACAAAGTATCACAATATATAAAAATTTGAAATTTTATTTGAAAAATATTTAAAATGATACCCAACGAGATGTATTTACATATGATATATACCAATATACTGAGTGCCATAATGGAATTTAAGCATGGTTGTAATGGAGGACATTATGAAGTGGTACCAACAAAATAAAGAACCGTAATACCAAGATTACTATCTGAATCGATGCTAAATCCTCTGAACTACGTAGACATTAACTAAACACACCGAAAGAATTTAAAAGCTTGAAGGTCAACAGTAGATCGGTGGGAGACTTTACATTTCAAGGAAATAATAAAAACTTGAGCACATGAAGAAATGTGGTAAATAAATTGCGATCGAAGCATGCGCTCCACCGCAATTACTATATAATGAAGATTTATACATGTGTGCTCTCTATTCCTGTCCGTGGTTTCCAGCAACATAAAGCGACTTGCGTCTTCGACCACCGCTGTATCCGGCCTATCATTGTGTTCCTTATCTGCCAGACATTAATGGCATCCATAAACTGCGCACGCAAACTTCAAACCGTTCGGCCATTCATAGAGAGGACTCTCCTCACAAATCAGTCCCCCCTACCCACCCCTTTTCTCTGTATATTTGTTTTGTAACACTAGGGAAACGGTAACGAATGTATTCGTGCGAATTTGAACTTTTCTATCCTCCGGCAGTCATTCTGTATCCTTCTGTTACTTACAGAACAAATGTTTGTACCATTGTGCCCCCCCCCCCCCATAAAGTGTGAAAACTTATTCCATGTTGTAGTTAGGTCAATAACTCACTTTCTCATTTAGTTTCCGTCTCCATAATATCGCAAGGAGTTTAGTGCAGATATTTAAAAAAAAAAAAAAAGTAACACGAACAAATAAGGCTCTAAGTTATTCAGTGGATGTTTTTTTTTTTTTTTAAAGAAATGCATGTTTTTGTAATATCTGATTTTGAGTATGTAGATTTACAAAAAAAAAGAGACAATTTTATAAAGATTGCGTAAATTCGGATCAGAAACTGGTCATAATGTCTGTCGGCAAAATTAATTTTATATACTCGACAAGCAACGCACGGTAATTTGGTAGCCGAGATGGATTCGAAGGAAGACGGCTAGCTTCGTGTGAGGAAACAGATTATCTATCACCTGGTGATCCAAGCTTGGTAGCTTCCTTGGGGGAGCTTTGGCTAAGGCGGTTTACACTTGCTGGGAGCGTGTGCACGGGTTAGTTTTGAGTGGACGACAGTGAGGCCTGTTGACACACTAAAAGGCAAGCAGGGTTCTCTGGTTGATCACTGCAATAGTGGAGCAGCAACACAGTTAGGACCACCTACAATATACCATAACTCGCCTGCAGCCACGGAGTTTAGAAGACTTGTTGTAACTAAAAGGTCTCGTATGGAAAAAAAAAAAAATCTGGTGGTATTGTGACCTGTGTGCGCGTGATACGGGATTGCGAACAAACTAAGGAATCTATGTAGCATCTCCAAATTCAGTTTGTTTCTGCAAACATCCGATATACTGAGTGATATGAAACTCTTGCACTTGCTAGATTAAACTGCTAATCTAGCATCACCACACAAGAAGGCAAAATGTCTGCAAAGAAAATTAGTTGAACCTGGTGTCATTAGCATGTAGCATCAGAAATTGAAAGAGTGGCAGGAGAGGAAACTAGAGATAAATGAGAATGTAGCATTCTGATATTACGAGGGTGAGTTCAAATGAACACCTTAAATATGTTTTTAAATATTATTTATTGTGCAGGAGTGGTACAAAGCTGTATCACTTTTCAACATAATCTCCCCCACGCTCAATGAAAGTCCTCCAGCGCTTACAAAGTGCATAAATCCCTTAAAAAAATATTTTGGTAGTCCGCGCAACCACTCGTGCACCGCGTGGCGTACCTCTTCATCAGAACGGAACTTCTTTCCTCCCATTGCTTCTTTGAGTGGTCCAAACATATGGAAATCACTTGGGGCAAGGTCTGGTGAGTATGGTGAATGAAGAAGACACTCAAAATGCAGGTCTGCGATTGTTGCAACTGTTGTACGGGCAGTGTGGGGCCTTGCATTGTTATGTTGCAAAAGGACACTTGATGACAGCAATCCACGTCGCTTTGATTTGATTGCAGGCCGAAGATGATTTTTTAGGAGATCTGTGTATGATGCACTGGTGACAGTGGTCCCTTTAGACATGTAATGCTTCAAAGAGTCAGCATAACCTTCCCTGCTGATGGTTCTGTTCGAAACTTCTTTGGTTTTGGTGATGAGGAATGGCGCCATTCCTTGCCCGCTCTTCGTTTCCGGTTGGTGGAAGTGAACCCAGGTTTCGTCCCCAGTAACGATTCTTGCAAGAAAGCCATCACCTTCTACTTCAAAGCACCGAAGAAGTTCTTCACAAGCATCAACACGTCGTTCTCTCATTTCAGGAGTCAGCTGCCGTGGCACCCATCTTGCAGACACTTTGTGAAACTGGCGCACATCATGCACAATGTGGTGTGCTGAACCATGACTAATCTTTAAACATGCTGCAATGTCATTCAGTGTCACTCGGCGGTTTTCCATCACTAGTGGAGTCATAACTCGTGACTGACCTGGACGAGGAGCATCTTCCATTGAAGTCACACCATTTGCGAACTTTCTACTCCATTCGTAGACTTGCTGCTGTGACAAACATGCATCACCATACTGAACCTTCATTCTTCGATGAATTTCAATAGGTTTCACACCTTCGCTACTCAAAAACCGAATAACAGAACGCTGTTCTTCCCTGATGCAAGTCTCAAGTGGGGCAGCCATCTTTATACTGATACTGCGACGGTATTTGTGCATCTGCACTATGCTGCCACCTACAGGCCATTCTGCACGCTTACCAGCTTATAGGATAACGGCGCGAAATTTCGATTTTTTTATTACGAATTTAAGGTTTTCATTTGACTTACCCTCGTACAAGCAGTACCCACGAATGAGACTGGTCATACACCACGAAGACGGCTAAGATGGACCGACCGTGGTGGGTGAACGGTAACGCAGGTTCGAATCACCGTCTGGGCATCCAGATTTGTTTACCACGGTTTCTTCCAATCGCTCCAGGCGAATGCAGAGATGGTTTCATCAAAATTCCATGGCAGAATTCCTTCGCGTTCCTTGCCCCCCAGTCTTTTCCTGTCTCCAATCCTCTAATGACCTCTACGTCGACAAGGCGACAAAAAATAAGTAACAGCAGTTATTGGAAACTGCCGACTGAAGTGAAACTTATAAGCGCAATATGTCATACTTACAGGTACAGATATACTAAATAATAATTCCATGTGGTCGTAATGATCTTGTGACAGAGTGTCTATTGGCTGCGCAGTCTTCCCGTCTTAGCCGCCTTTTCACTTCAAAAAACTGAAATCTAACTAGGGACACAACCCGAAGGTTGGTCGAAAATTCCGAAGGAACAAGCAGTTGTCCAGAGACAAGGCCAGTTCCTTTCCTCGAGGAACCTACAGTTAAACGTGGAATTGGTACCATGGAACATTCCGGCGTAGCTCATATAATCAAACTCCTAAAAATTCCTGCTCACCACGGGATTTGAAACCGCGACCAGAGACAGAAACTTTCTGAAGTAAGCGCCTTATCCGCCGAGATACCAAACCGCCTTGCCTTGAAATATGCGTGTGCTAAGTACTATTAAAATCTGATAAAAAACTCTGGGTTTGCATGAACAACGTTGACAGAAATTATGGTGAGAGGGGAAATGAGGAGAGGGTTTAAGTTTTAGTAAATAGAACGTAGAGTATTTTTGTATTTGTCATATATGCGTATAAAAATTTAATTCAAAACCGGTTAAAACTGTTTTTGTATGAAGAACACTGACAAAAAAAAAAAAAAAAAAACTTAATTTTTATTTGTTAGATAAAAGTATAATCCATACTTTCACTGCTGTCCAAGCGCAACACGTCATACTTATAGCTACAGCACGTTTGTGACGCGGACTATTAAGGTTTTACCCATCAAAAAAGCGTCAAACGCACATCATACGCGCAACACTTCATATATATCATCTAACGCACCAATAGAAGTTTTTACATAAAAAGCTAAGATGTCAAAGACAAGTCGTGAACTTCAGTTTCTCCGTAAACCAAATGCAACTTCTTAAAGGGCCAAGGAAAACACTACTTTGATTCCAAGATGAAACTCCGTCAGGAGTAGTGGGTGAATCCAAAGACTATGCAGGTGAAGGATGAGATCTAGTAATGAGTGGGCAAATGACCCAGAGTCGTCCAGTCAGCGGTGAGTGAGCATTCTCAAGTACATGGTTCAAATTTCCTTGCGGCCAGCCTGGTTTATCATGGTCTATTCCTTCCTGTTTCTTGCCCTAGTCCTCTCCCGCCTCTGATGACATCGACGTCAACATCTCGTAATTTTCTGTCTCTCTCTCTCATATATTCCGTGCAGCCTCAGAAATAAGCAGGTGGTCTTGGTGTCTGTGTAATGTTGACTTCACTAGTTGTGCAGATATTGTTTTGGTATGATAAGTGCGAAGTTAGATTAATTTAAAAAAAAAAAAAAAAAAATACAAATGTATAGACATTTTGCTGTTTTGGAGGGGTAATGTAAGCTCTAAGTAGCAGCTTTTCATTAAAAGAAAAATAAATACAAGTATACTTTATAACTGTAAAATCCGGAAGAAATGACGGACCAGATCTATTAATTGCATAGATGTGCGACTTGTTAAAAAAAAAATTGGGAAATCTAAGGGCCTGCTTTAGGTAACAACGTAGTATGCAGTGAAAAACCTGGAAATATATATTTAAACAAAAAAAAATATGGAGGAATATAATATGCTAGTAGCTTGGTGATGGTTGAGAGACGGAGAGTGGTGTGTGAGCGGTAACGCTCCGGCCTCACATTCGGGTGGACGAGGTGTCGAATCACGGTCCGGTCATCCAGATATGGGTTTTTCCATGGTTTCCTCAAATCACTCAAGACGAATGCCGGGATGTTTCATTCAAACTGCCATGGCCGAATTCCTTCTCTTTTCTTGCCCCCCAGTCGTTCCCCCGCCTCTAAAAGCCTCGACATCGACAAGGCATAAATGCCATAAGAAAAAAAAAATCGCTCAAGGCCAACACTGTTGTCTACTGTGTCAATATTGGCCATTCAGCTATGGCCGACGTGTTAGCTTGCGCGCCATGCCCGATTCCGCGCGTAGAATGCACCCCCCTCCATGAGAACTCTTGGCAAGATGAATTGATGTGGCATCCAGTTGTTTTCCCCAGTGCATTATTGACTGTGATAGTGTGTGCGTAATGAGAGAGGATGAAAGGAGAGGGTGAATCCCGGTGCCGGCCTATTCAGGCCTACTCTTACGCCAGGCTTAATGTCCCCAACCACCAAATGAATTATCATCAATGTCTTCACTCCATACGCACTGCCGAGAGATTTGGAACTTAACCCAAGACTTTGGTGCACAATCTAATGATTATGAATTGTGTACTAGCAACTCCTCTATCCTATCAGCCAAGCCCTGATAAAAATTTCTTCCACTGCCAGGACTCTGACCAGATTACCCATTGCCAGACGACTGACATCTTCACGGTGCCGCAACCAGCTGAGCCAACGAAACAGGCTTTGCACTGTGTGTCACCATAGTATTAGCAGCCAAATGGTGGCGCTATCTTTCCTCACGTATACGGTAATTGGCAAATCAGCTATTAGTGATAATAATTGCAGCCAAAATCGGACGGAGTTCATCTCGGCAGTAGTTATACCAGTTACAACAATTGACAGCTAGCTGTTGAGTTGCTTACAGACAGTTCCAATATGGTATTTGATACTTTCACACAAAGCTAACTACCTAGATAGTCCCATTGGTTAAACAAAAAAAAAAAAAATCTCTGTGACAGATACTTTGAATTAAGTCTGCACTACAGGTTATTGTGCCTGCAGACAACAGGTGTTTAATACAGCAATCAATGTTGGAATCTCTGCTACGAGTGATAATCCTTGTTTGCATGCTCCAGTACCTTTCCGGCATCTCGGCGTTAGAAAATAGTGTTTCCAGGGAAGAGGGGAAGCATTTTTATGGGTAGTAATTTGGTTAATTTACAGCACGTGTGACTAACAGCTACTGGGAAGGTGTTAGCAAATGTTTTTACTAGCAAAAAGACATTTTACTAACAGGTTTAAGGTTGGTATAATATTATTTTTCTGATATATTGTGGGTAGAGGATATTGTGCTAATTCGCTTGCATAATAAGCAGTCTACTGGCTCCATTGATGAGGCATATGATAGGAGAGTGAATAGTCCCAGAGTTCAAATCCTGTCTTGGTCGGTCTTTACAAACACTGCTAACGATATTCAAATCTGCCGAATCTTGCTTTGTATATGTGAAGTGCACCATAACGCTTCCATGGTTCGGATTCCACGTTAAAACCGTAGGGCTCCTCAAGTTGGTAGGACCACTGAGCTAGGATAAACAGCTATGACATAGGTGAACTGTGCAGCTATTAAGAAACTTTGCCATTTAGGTCCCAAAAAGCCCACACGAAAATATTATTCCATAACAAAAACATGTATTTATGGTTTACCTGTGTAGTGTGTGTGTTAAACTATATTTACATGTAGCAGAACAAGTGTATTAGTTTTGAGACACTTATTAGTGTTAACAGTAAATTGTGTGTGCATACAGGTAGGCTTTTGTTATGGTGTAGTGATTTTGTTTAACAAACTCTGATTTGATTCACATATAGCAGAGTGTAGTTATATTGTTCTTTGGTGTTAACTTCTACAACAGAGGGTAGTGGTGTTGTTAAGACGCTCTAATCTTGCAACTGAGCCTCGAAAGTGAATGGTAATGCTCTATCCTCACATTTTGGAGGACATGTGTTTGAACCACCGTCTGGGCCATCCACATTTGGGTTTTCCATGGTTTCCCCAAATCACTCCAGACGATTGCTGGGATGGTTCCTTTAAAAAATCCATGGCCGAGTGGCTTACTGTTCTTTGCTCTCAGTTCTTCCCAGCCTCTAATAACCTCAATGTTGATGAGGCGTAAAGCCATAACAAAGAAACTGATTTTGCAGAATGTAATTGTTTTGTTCACTTAAATTGACTACAATGAAACTCATTCTAGTTAGTCAGGTGTCACCATGTGATACATTTGTGAAAACAAATAGTATAAGAATTCAGGCAGGTGAACAAAATAAGAAAGTAATGGGGCAGGGAATATAGAATGGTAGAGACTAAATATTGGAGGACAAAATTAGAGGACTGGAAATAGGATGCACAAAATGGAAAAGAAGGTTAGTGATCATACAGAGAACAGAAAAAGGCAACAAAAGGACAAACGGGGTTGAGAATTTGTAAGGAATGTAATTGATTATATATAATGGAACAGATACTCAGTAGCATGAAAATATTAAGTACGGATAAGTTAGCCATAACTTATTACAGCAGAATCTTACAAAACACACTTCATGACAGCTTAAAATTGCAAAATTTTCGACCAAGGTTTTGCATCTACAAGGACGTCGGAAATCTATCTCAAGTAAATCATGGTAATGATCTATAAACACCAGTGAACTATAGCAATCTTTGCTAGCAAATATTAGTACCCCTCCACCAATTCCTCCTCTACCTCTGGGTAACTCTCCGTAACCACTGGGGAAAAGTTCATTGTATATCACTCCTTTCGTTAACCAAAACCTACCCCTGTAATTATCTATGGTTCATGTATCTCTGTTAAGTTTCCAAATTCTATTACTTTGTTTATTACACTTCTGCACTTCACCAGTTACACTCTTATTACTGGTTTGTGATATTTTCAGCATTGAAAAAAAAAAAAGTTATAGTCCTGAGGCGATCATAAGTGGAAGTGGTATCCCTCAAGGCTCTTGTTAACAACTCAGAAAGTACCCCCTTGCCCCCTTTATTTAGACGAAGACCATGTCTGGTGAAACCCCACCTACCAATGGTGTCCACAGAGACAACCCACAAAGCAGAACTAATGCCTTTCCCAAATATTACCTCAGTTTCCAAGTATGACTGCTCACTGTGATTCAACTGTGGGTGGTCATGTTAATTTAGGACCTAAATGAGATCTAACATCATATGCTTCACCACTTTCTGTAATCATTCTCTATCCTACAACTCTTGTTTCTATAAACATTATTTTCCACACCTCCCACTATCACTATCCTCCTTAGCGATGCTCCTACTAAGTGAACCTACATCATGTTACCTGACCTGATGTTGCATTAAGTTTGAGAAAAACTTGTGACCTGGCTGCCTTTGCCTGACTGATCCTGCCGAAGAGGGCCTACATCTCTCCCATGGCTACTACCTAGCATCAAAAAACCCTTTTCTTACTAGTTTTTCCTTGCACACCCCTATTCCAACGATCCCCTCCAGTATCTGATAATAGGTCAAACCTATTTCTCCCCACAATTTCTGAAGTATCTGGCATCTACATCCTGTTTACCGTATTTCTCATACGATCTGTTATCAGCTCCCAACAATCACCCTTCAAATTAAACCCACCATCTTCCCCATCTGCCTCTATTTTGCCATAATCATTTCTTTCAACCTCCTGATTATTTCACTTATCTCCCTGATTGATTTGTCCTTCTGTGACACTTTCCCTGTCACAAAGTAGTCAAAGCCATGGAAAAGCCTCGTTTAGTTCCTAAGTTCCCTCTCCACCACATACCAATTGAAAACATTTTTTACTCACTGCAACGCACACCATTCGCCATAAAACTGCGACAAGCAACACATTTCCCAGGCATGCGTTTTCTCAAATACTGCTAGTACCTTTTAAATGAAGCTTAAGTATTATTGTTTTTAATCTTTAATTTCATTGATAGCAGAGTCTAATAAGATTTATACTATGTGTTTAACTTATTTTTTCTCAATTATTAGTTTGTTTCCTTAGTTCTTCAATCATGTGGCAGGCGTTGATGTGGTTGCATTGGATCTTCTTGCTGTGTGTCTCAGCTACTCACAAGTGTAGGGTTCACCTCTGAAAGTCTGTGTTATATGTGTTGATCCTTTTTTCTATGGATCTTTGGCCTGCCACCTTCGTCTATGGTTAGTGATGTCTTTCCTTTTATATATACAATGAGGTACCAAAAGTTATGTGACACCTCCTAATATCATGTGGGAACTCATTTACTAGAATTGTCCATTATGTTCCTCAAACCAATTGTGAACGATTGTGGCCTAATGACATGGTTATCATCATCCTGGAAAAGTCCATAATTTGAGAACAAGAAGGCCATAAATGGCTACAGATGGTCTCCAGGAAGCTAAGCATAAACAATTCTTATCAATGATCAATTCAGTTTGTCCAGAGGTCCCAGCCAATGCCATGTAAACACAGTCCAGGAGGGAGCCACCACTATTTTGTATAGTGCCTTCCTGATAGTCTTGTTCAATGACCTAATTGGCTCTGTGCCACACTTCAACTCTACTGTCAGCTCTTACTGACAGGAATTATGCCAGTCTGTCAACACTGACATGTCACTGGTCTGTAGATTGAGTAAATGTGGTCAGCCACTGTTGTCCATGGCCAGAGATAATACCGGAAATTACATAATAAAGACACATTCTCGATGCTGTGGATTGAGGAATGTTAAATTCACCCGATATATTCAGAATGGAATGGCTCATGTGTCTAATGCCAACTACCATTCCCCGCTCAATGCCTTAATTCATTTTGTGTGACCATAATAAAATTGTAAAAACATTCACTCGACTTATGAAAGCACAAATGATAGCCCCAACACTACACAGCACATATATTTGTTTCTTCCATGATGCTGCTGCCATTTGGATTTTGACTTCTTCCCATCCCATGACTTAT
The DNA here is from genome assembly GCA_031002005.1 of Vandiemenella viatica. Lineage (NCBI taxonomy): Eukaryota > Metazoa > Arthropoda > Insecta > Orthoptera > Morabidae > Vandiemenella > Vandiemenella viatica. The sequence continues at coordinate 300,016,578 of CM061921.1, read as the reverse complement.
ATAGCACTTTAGTGTATATGAGAGAGATGGATGAATTGTTGCTGAATGTTGAGAAGGCAGTGTAAATGAGAGGTGCTTACTAGCTACCCAAGTAAATGCTTGTAAGAAAAAAAAGAAAAATATGCTTATATATGTGTATGCTGTGTCAGGTTGTGATAAAAAAAACTCAGATTTCTGTACCAACTACAAGATCATATCTCAAATGATAAGTTATTTGTAGACTGTGTTATATAAAAGGCCAGTGTTCCCAGTTAACTATGCAGCCATCCTAATATTGAGTGCCATCATACTCAACAAAGTAGATGACTTAACACATCCAATGCTATATGACCACTGACACAGAAACCAGAAGAGCTGTAGTTTGTGATATAACTTTTTCCTTTGTTTTAAGGAATGAGCTTGGAAATAGCCATAGCCTATACAAATTATTATTATTATTATTATTAACAATAATATTTGACTGTTGAATCAGTCGACTTCAGGAAATCAATTTAACCTATACAGTACCTACCAATAGTTTTCCAATGATTGGTGTTTCTCACTGAAAATAAGATTGTCTTTCAAGCTCTATCTATTTTTCTCTCTCTCTCTCTAACCAAGAAGACAGAGTTAGCAGGTAACATTTCAGCATAGGTTATAGGAGCCAAGGATTAAATAACAAAGCATTTTTAATTACATTCAGTATTCTTGATTAAACATATTTGATCTGAATTCCACGCCAACAATGATGTAAACGGTAGATCTCGATGTGTTCACATCACCACCTTGTCGTATGTCTCACCTTAAACATTACCAAGATTTTTTTCCAAAATATTATAAAGTGTGTTCACACTTTCGTGTCTATTCTTGCCCTCCTGCAAACATCTGTGGTAAGTGATAGGTTATTTTCCCTCTCCTTCCTTATTTTCATTGCCTAATAGCAACTTCATTGTTACTATTATCAAATCACACTTTAAAAGTATTTACACTGGAGTTGAGTAGTCTAAGGGAAAGGTGGAAGGAAGAACAGTTCAGTGTTGACTAAGAATTTAGGGAACTTAAACATTTAACAGGTTTGAATGTCTCTTTACCAGCGGGTGCTGCCAGATTGAAGAAATAATTTTAGTAATTGAAGAAATGAATAATCAATGGTCAAAAGGTAAACAATAACTGACTAGCCAAAAATCGAGTAGTTGAGCTACAGGCAGTGCTGGATTACCCAACAGGTACGACTAGGCTGTAGATTGGCGCTACCGATTTTTAAGGCTCACTATTAGAGTTAATATATTTAATTGAATAAAAATAATAAAAGATGAATAGAATAATCCAAAATAAAATGATCAAAATATTATAAAAAGCGTGCAGATTATTTTTTTGGTTTAATTGTAGTGCAAGATAAATAAAAGCAATTTTCAAAATATCATAAAATGTAAAATTCGTTTGTTTAATTGTATAAAAAATATGATCTATTCAATTAATCATCTACAAAACTTATCTTTGTTCTTACAAAATATAGTTAAAAAAAGAGAGAGAGAGAGAGAGAGAGAAAGCGAGCTTCAAGAACTTTGTGACCTTTTAGTGCATGGGGCTCCATACTTTCTTTATCCCGCATTGCCTACAGGACACATCCATTGCCTTTAATAACCACGACGGCAATGGCACCCCCTTTGCGAGAGTGGAATACATTTAGTTTGAGAGTCGTTTTCTGCCACATGTATTCATAAACTTATCTAATACTCCTTGGAAGGAATTAAGAAACAGAAAAAAAATGCCTCTTCGTATTGACAAAGCTTCTAGGGCAAGTAGTTCAATTCCTGCATTGCTCAAAGCAATATTCAGCAAAGAATCTCCAGAGGTGCTTTCTTTTTTTTAAAAAATCAAAACAATATAGTAAGGATGTGCAATAAAAATCAACAAAATTTGGTTTAATCTTCAATGACTCACTATACTGGAGGAGTGAACGTTCAGCAGCAGTTTTTGAAGAAACATCATATTCAATAATATGGTTGAAGACTGATTTACACATCATGGCACAGGAAATAATATTAAGAGTCACTATCTCAACGAATTAAGGCACTAAAACGAGCGATACGAAAAGTCCATTTTTATATTCTTTTTCGTGGCAAATAAGTCAATAACTTTCTTGTTGAAATTGTCTATGTTAGTCATGAATTATTTTTCGCAAGAAAGCATGCCTATAGCGGTGAGTCGGTCCTCTTTCATCGTGTTTCTGAGAAAGGTTTTACCCTTTTCATCATAGAGAAACATCTTTCAGCTTCTGATGTTGACATTGGCATTGTTATCAACAGTTTTAATAATTTTGACGTTTCTTGAAATTTATCGGTCAGGTAATTTTCAATAATGAATGATAAAATTGTAACGGCACCAGAAATAGCTCTTAATTCTGGTCTTGAATAACACACTTCAAGTTTGCCCTGCAATCTTTTCTCTTTCAAAAACGGGTCCTCCTTTACCATATCACTGAGGTATTCGGCAGGAAATTTTGTTGGATAACTTTTAAATTTTTCAACATCAAATAAATTTGATGCTGCGAGATGTCCCGTAAACTGAACTCTAGTTTTTATTTCAGAAACAATGACATCGCAAACTTCTAAAGTTTGTCTCTTTCGGTCCTCAGAATCATCACATCACTGTCTTTTCACAGGAGTTTTTTCACACCCTTCAATTTCATCAATATCACCGGCCTGCTCCCTAATTCTTTGAATGGATGTTTCACACGTCTACATACCATAATTACTTTAACTTTTACAGGGTCGATATCTTTCTTTTGTAGTTGTTTAGAAACTATTTCGACATGTGGAAATATCTTGTGAAATAGCGTTAACAAAAAAACAAAGTTCTTATAATTTAACAAAGTTTTATATGCACATGCTTCAATGCTTGTTGAAAAGTAGAAGGCAAACATATTTCTTCGCTGTTTTCAATGGTTTCCATTACATCTATTAAATTATTTCTATATTCGTAAATACGGTTGACTCCTCAAGAATGAAAATTCCACCTGGTTTGAGATGCATGTGGTAATCTTTTCTGCAAATTCTCATCTCTAACTTTTGTTCTTTGAGACGAATTTGAAAAGAAAGAACAAATTCCGGAAACATTTGCCAAAAAAAATGCGCACTTCCCGATTGATGGAGGCCGCTTTTGACATTAAAAGATTTACCTGGCGTGCATAGCAATGAATAAAATTTGAATGAGGATATGTGACTTTAATTCTTTTCTGCATGCCGTTTAAATTTCATTTCATTATGGAGGCACCATCGTATCTTTGAGCAATTAATTTTTCACGTGTTTTTCCAATCAGTGTGTCAAGTTCTTGCAAAATACAATCTGCAATAGCACTAGCATGGTGGCCATCTGGGTTCGCCAATTTCCAAAATCTTTCTACAGGTTTTCCACCAACAATATAGCACAACACTACAATTAATTGAAACTGTAGACACATCTGTGGTTTCATCGGCTATCATGGCTACATATTTAACATTGTCGATTTCTTTCCGAATTTCGTCATGATATATACTCACAAGCACTCAAGCAATTCATTCTGAATGGTTTTACTGGTGCCTTTAAATGCTGTGGATCCTTGCAATTGACGTTTCAACTCTTTGTCCAACTCTGAACTGAAATGAATTAATTCACGAAACACTCCTTTATTATCGGATTCATCACTTTCAAAGTGTACTCTCAAAGCATGTTCCAGAGCACCACAAAATCGCACACAATTTATAGTTAAATTTAGAGCGTACTTGTTCTTATCCACTTGTTCGTTATGTTTAACAATAGCGAGATGGTACTGCGAATTAAGTTGATTCTGAATGTTTGTTTTTCCAAGCATTGTTAAAATAAGCACGTTATTAATATGAAGTGCCGATTTTTCGTGGATCTTAAATTTTCCTGTAAGATGAACCAAATCAGAAACTCCACCACATGACCAATTAAATTCACCATCGAACAGAACACATGGAAAACAGAAAAATGCATTTTTCACATTGCAACCACACAACCAGTTATTTTTTTTAAAACACATAACGGTTAAATTTCCTCAACCGAGATACTTTAGTACTTTCTTGACAATACAAAATATTTAAATCTGGCGGAGGTTTTCCTAATTTTTTCTCATTAATTTTTTCTTCGTAAGATAATAGCGAAAATGGCTTCTTTAATAATTCGCTAATGTGATTCATCACGCAAAGACACTGTACACACTCTTTGATAGTCACAAGATGTGGTCAGTATTCAGTGCACAACTACAGGCAAAGGTTTGCTACCATCCCATGCATTCCACATAAGGCATGTGACACTCTACCGTATTTGCGTCGTGGTCCCCCACCCTTCCGAATTTCTGCGAAGCTGCTAGTGCACATGCGCGATTGGAGACAAATTAGAGCTGTCTCCACAAGGGTGAAATAGTTCACTGATGTTGCCAACAGAGAGTGTTAATGTTTCCCCATCTGTTATAAGTAATAGTATAGTAGAGAATGCTAAATTTTTAAATATATATTTCTCTTTCACTATGTTTATTTTTTATTTACGTATTCTTGATTATGAAGTGGTGACATGTCTCAGTGTCACTACATCTAGAGCCGCCACTGGTGTGAGCTAATTTGACCGAGCATGAATAACACAATTTAGTTTTTTTTTTAATAAGCATCACATTTTGCTGTTTAGCTCAAACAGTCAGTCACCCCATGTTAAAGTATTATGTTCACTTTAAATATATAGCTCTGTACCAAAGTCATCATATCACCATAAATAACTGACAACTGCAAAATCAAATAGTAGGAATTACAGCATCATATAACTCTTACAGAAATAAATGTAACTTCATATACAGTCCAAAGCTAAGATCGACCATCCCCCCCCCCCCCACACACACACACACAAGAGGTTGATGCCATTATCCCTCTCTCCAGAGCATTTATAGTATACTTCGACATAGTGTGAGGAACTGAGCTGATCCTGCATCCATTGTTTCCATGCTCAGTCAGATGCATGAGGCTGGGAAACTCCCTGATTGATTTAGTCTCTGTGGAGTTGACCCAGGAAACTCAGCAGAGATTCAGTTTCAGCAGGTTGATCTCAGCCAGTGGAAAATATATGAGTCACAGGGAGTAGGCTTGCTGGGCTGTTGAAAAGGAAAATAGAGGCTGAGACTCTAGCAAATAGATCAAGAGGCTGTATGGCGAAAGGCTAGCAAATGGACAAGATAGCTATAATGTTCTGAGTTATTAGAATGTTGTAATGTGTTTGTCACACATTAAAGAAAGCTAGACTGTTGTTATTATTTTGCAATCATGCACAGATCAACTCAAACCTGAAACAAAAGTTGTATGCCAGGGCTTACAGCATTAGCTGACATAGTCAGTAGACAACAAATTTATAGAGCAGTGACCACAACATTCCAAGGTCCATTGCAAGGTATTGGGTTCTTTGCATTTCTCCTGAGGGTTCAAACAAAGGTCACACAAGTGTTATTAATGCAACAGGTGAAGGCCAGGTTAACAGCCTGTGAAAATTCTGAAAAATTAAGACAGCCCCCAAACCAAAGTGTTTAAATACAGCGACCTTTAAATGAAAACAAAAACAAACACTCTAACAAATCAATCTAATCAGAAATACACAGCTCAAATATAGCTGGGGAATGATAAAAGTACTAGTAATACCTGTAGGACATACAGAGAAAGTAGCTGTTACAATAGTCATTAAAAAAAATACTGGAAAATGATTCTGGCACCATCAAACTGAAAATGCTGCACAGAGATTGCTGACATTAATACAAACCAGGTACGAAAATAAATACACATGACTTAAAAATAATTTTAATTTTACTTCCTAATAAAATCGATACCAAAGTGTATCAAACAAAACAACATGACACATAAACTGCTGAAGACGATCTAGGAAATGAACTGAATGGAGTATAGAGGAAATGAAAACAATTGCATTGACATATCAATATTCACAAATGGAAAGGATAAAGTTTCTAACCAGCAAGACAATATTATCCCCCATTTGTTAAAGCAATGTTAAGAAAGGGAGAAAACTATCAATAAAGTTAGCTATGCCTAAAAAGTTTCTGGTTCCTACTTGACATAAGTTTGGTATACTGCTACAAAAGCACTGTTGCTTACAAGAAAACTACAAGAATTTGAGGTCACAGATTTGTCTCAAGTTTTACAGTCATATAGCAGACCTCAATTGTATGGTGCTACACTAACAAACATTCTCAAGAAAATTGACCTAAAAATTCTCAAAGGTTTGATCACATTTATATAATGATAATATAGCATTAACAAACAATAATTAAATACGCAATTTTGAAAAGGACACATGACTGAAAACTTAAAATGTTCAGGAACAAAAAAAAAACTAATCATTTTCAAAAGTAGAATATAAATTCATAAAAAATTCATATGTTTACGGTAAAAAGCAATCAAAAATTACAGGAGTAATTTACGTCAAATCGATTATATATATTTTATTTAACATTATAATGTGAGATATGATGAAAGGGAAAATGGCTCATCACTCACCAAAGTTGAAGGCAGTGATGGGAGAAGAACATTTATCACGAACTCAAAAATACATAATATTTTGGTCTTGAACCTTATTTATGCTAAAGAGAATGGGTCATGTGGCTCGGGAGGTGTGCACACACCGAAGTTTCTTGCATTACTGAGTGGATTATCGATATGGGGGTTGGACTGAGATGTTATATATAAATATGTATATCGCAGAAGGTGGGAGAAATAGTAATATACCAAAAGGGTACGGAATGTAAAGATGAAAACAAAAATTAGGAAAATAAATAAAGATAGATAAATTTTGAAAAAAATTTAATTAGTTAAATGGCAATAATGCTAATACTGATAATAATGAGTGATGTGTCAAATAAAGGAATTTAACGCTGGTTGAGGCTGGGTGTGTCTGGTATCTAGGATATTTTGGTATGCAAGTTCCCATCTCCGAAGTTCTGAGGTGGTGGTGGTTTCGGGGAAAACTCTGATTGCTCTCAGGGATGAAACTTTCATTGAAGCTGTTGGAATTGCGGTAGTTAGCATGTTCTGGTATTGGAAGATATAAATTGCAGGTGTAGACTGTTTGTCTGTGGCCATTAATTCTGGTCAAAAGTTGTTGTGCAGTCAGGTCTATATAGGAACTAGTGCAATGTTGGCAAATTAGCTGATATATGATGTGGGTTGTGGAGCATGTGGCATGTCCAGTGATGGGGAAGGTTTCCCCTGTGACCGGGTTGCAATATGTAGTAGTGGGAGGATGCATGTTGTAGGTATTGCATCGAGGTCTATTGGACGGAAAAGATCCATAAGGTGTTTTAGGAGACTCAGATGGAGGGTATTTGTGAATCAAGATATTTTTGAGGTTAGCTGGTCTGCTGAAACAAGTACGGGGGACAGTTGCAGAATTTTTGGCAAGAGTGTATTAGCTTTATTTTCATTTAACTAATTACATTTTTTCTAATTTTTGTTTTATATTTTCTTTTCTAAATTTATCTCTCTATATTCATTTCCCAATTTTTTTAATTTTTGTTTTCATCCTTACATTCTGTACCCTTCTGGTATATTACTATTTCTCTCACCTTCTGCGATTTACATATTTATATATAACATCTCAGTCCCACCGCCATATCAATAATCCACTCAGTCATGTAAGAAACTTCGGTGTGTGCACACCTCCGGAGCCGCATTACCCATTCTCTTTAGCATGAACAAGGTTTATGACCGAAATATTGTTATTTTTGTGTTCATGACCCATGCCTGCCTTCAACTTTGGTGATAAATTAGTCATTTTCCCTTGCAATTTATATTGCCTAAAGCCAGTTCCTTTTTCCTTTGTTTAATTAATGTGAGATATGATACTTTCGAAATTAACAATATTGGAATATACCAAATTTATATATATAAACTAACCATATAAACTTCTGAAAGTTATATTAAAGGTATCTAAAATGAAAGATAATAAATTTTACACATGATATAAGAGTAATTTGCCTATTCTTACATAATACGTACCAACTGACTTTCTAAAAAAAAATATCTTCTGCGGGCTCTCAGTTGTACTTGGGCCATCGCAATATTTTGTCATAAAAGTCTGTAAAATCTGCCAGTGTATAAACCTTAACTTCAGCAATGTCTGCAATTTTTACAATCAGTAGTTAGCATTATAAGCTAAATCAGCTTGGTTTGGTAGTTACTATAAGTACTTTCACTTTGAAAAGATTGATAGTTTCTTGAGATTTCATCATCAATATAACTTCTAGTAATTACTTCACCAGGTATTCTTGGATAAAATTCAAATCCATAATAAGCTGATACTTGAAAAGTAACTTTTTGATTGTTGTGCGCATCTCTTCCGTAACATCTTACTGACAGCGGTTTAGCTTAAAAGTTTAGCTGAGCCCATTTCTCGAAATCAATGTCATCTTCTGTTTTTACTTTCTGGGCGTTAAATTTCTGTGTGTTACTGGACTGTTCCCAAAGATCAACATATTGCTGACGGCTGAACACGCGATATTCACATTTAATTTTCCTTCTGACGGACCGAGTGTGGTGGGTGAGTGGTTAACACTCTGGCCTCGCATTCGGGAGGACGCCGGTTCGAATCCGGGTCCGGGCATCCAGATTTTGGTTTTCCATGGTTTTATTATTATTATTACTCCACGATTCCCTGAAAATGGATGATGGAGACCTTTCAAATCTTGCCCACCTTGATATGAATAGAATGTTCCGTTGCCTGTCCTCATGTGGTAAATGGAAAATTTGTACACCCAAAATTGTTTGTAGTAAAAACTTTCTTGTACAGGAAATGTTGGTAAAGGCAACCTTTTATTTCAGTGGTTTTTAGAACATGTTTATATTTTACGGTATTTCTTATCCCCCCCCCTTTTTTTAAAACATTATTTTCGAAATCAGAGGAATTACTCATTGTAGAAGCTCAGCAACACGTGTTCACTAGGAACTGACAGTGCAGAGAATGATAGATGACACAATATTCTTGTTGCATTGAATGACATAAACAAGAGAGAGAGATAAAATTGGTGATTAATTAAATGCATTAATTCTGAAAAGGGCACATTTCCAAGAGTTGTGCTCTTTTTGAAATTATGTCTGTACACACCACATCACTGGTGGCAATATTGATGCCAGAAATGTGCCTTTTCTGAACCAGTTGCGGGGAGACATTTAGATTACATCAATGAGAAGAAAAAAAAAAGGTATGTTTAAAATTTGTGAGATGCGCCATTTTCAAAATTGCCCATTCAATTATCTTTGTGATTTGAAATGCTGTATATGGTTCCAAAATATGATACAAGTGTTTCGCATTTTCTTACTAAAAAATTTTAAGTCACATAAACGTTGGGAAGTGAAAAATTGAATCAAAATATTCAGAATAATAAATAACCGATAGAAATTAAGGGCACATTTGCTACAACAGATGATGTAATAAAGATCTGGTTCATACTTTACCTCTTTCTTTCTTCACACATTTTTTTTAGAACTGTTGAAAATACTCATCAGTCGCTTTCCCCCTTTCTGATTATAGAAGTATTTTCATAATGTTAATGAAATCTGTCTTCAGTCACAGAATATGAAAAGAATCATGTGCCTAAGGCAAAACCTTTCTTCATTTGTTGCAGCTAATACTGTATAATAAAGATTTATGTTTTTTGCCCCTCTATCATAAATACCATCTGATTTCTTGTTAAACAACAAAGAAGTCCAAATCAAAAGAAATGTTCAACATGTATTTACAAATTTTACGATCTTTACTGGTTCCAAAAAATCCCAAAATGGAATGATCTACTACTAATGGAATTTTTTCCACTTGACTGATTAATTCAAACACATTACCCAACAAATTGAGTATTTCAATAGCAAAGTGTGAAATACTTGGAACAATGTGGAAAACCCCAAGGAAAACTACACCAACACACAAAGTATTAAGTATTGAAATACAAACATGAAGTAAGAGTATTAAAATATATAGTCAGAGACATGAACCCCAGCCATGTCACCAGTGTACAATTCTGTCACCCTAACTGTGAGACCATGGAGACATTGAATGTTAAAGCTTTGCTATCATTATTCAAATGTGAGTCAAATCTTTGAGAACTATGAGGTCAATTTTCTTTGGAATACTTAAGAGTTATACCAAAAGCACTATTACACAGTATTACACTCAAGTTCTGCTGCATAACAGTTATGTTTGAGAAAAAGCTATGAACCTAACATTTTGTTGTCTTCTTGTTTGTGGATTTAAGATACCTCTTGACAATATTACAATTTACACTGAGTGTTTAAAAATTAGCAATATTTCTGATAGTCTGTTAACATATTTTATTAATAATATTGGAAGAAACTATGTTATACTGATAAATTCAATTTCTTATGGATATTCTTTAAAATCATGTGACCATACAATGTTATAAAATAGACAGATACAAATACAATAATCATTATATGCTAAACTACAATCTGCTCAAATGGTTCTGGGATTTAACCTATAAGTATCTATAATATAAAAACTGCACTTTATCACCCAAAATAAAACATTTTAAAGATGGAATGAAGAAAAATAATTCCTACATTATAAATTAAAAAAACTCTAGTACCTGATTTTGAAAAAGTAACATCTAACCAGTGATCCAACTAACGTAGACAATGCCATCACGTGCCTTGGATTTGTTGTATTTCCCAATACATCTGACAACTGGTTGATTTTGACTTACTATCTCTACAGTCAACTTAGCTATTCAGAAGAGGGTGAGGTGTGGAATTTACCTTTTGGTACAGTATTCAATTACAGTCATCATGGTTGTTAAATAGATCAACAACACATTTCATCAGATATTTCAGTACTTAGAGATTACGATCCAATTTCTAAATAATGATTCATATGCCAATAAGGTGCAAGATGTCAGAGATGAAAAGCTTCTTACTCAAAACAGATGAATAGAAAATGCAAGGTTAAATGAAACAACTTTAAAAAAGAAGAGATTCTCCAGTTGCTTGCAGCAGGAAAGTAAATTTTCACCCAGGTTAGTCTTATGATCACCAAAAATCCACACAACACTCGACTGTACCTTAAAAATGGTTTCAGCAAGTGGAAAACAAACCTGACCATACAAATGGTGATCAGAATTTACAAAGATTAGGAGCAAGCAGATTTTGGTCAGACGAAGAAAGAATATAGGAGATATGGCATGAAAGAAGTTGTGGCTTGGCTAATGGATTGGAGAAGGTGGCGAAGAATAGCAAGATTCCTGGGCACCAGGCCATCATGGGCTCGAGTCTCAGGACTCGTGCAGGTCAATTAACAAATCAAAATACGATGTAGAATGATTACAGGCTATGGCACACGCAGGCAGCCAGGTGGTGTCTCCAGTTCGCACATTTAGGTGCCTGAATTTGGTGTGATTTATACATAAGAAATACAAAATGGAGAAGTTTTAGGTGTTATTCATGATGAAGGCTTAAAATATGCTAAAAATATTAAATCTGAAGTGAAATTAATTTTAAAGAAAATGTAAAAAGGAGAAAATGCTGTGTAGTAGAATTTTGAATAAGTTAAAAAGTAAAATTATTGGAACCATCATTCTAATTGTGCAAAACAGAATACAGGCACTGGAGGAATATCAAGGAGGCACCAGATGCAGGGTGTAATCAGACATATGCCATATGGAAGGCACTAAATAGATTAAGAACTGAAGTGTCCCGATTTAGATCTAATATAAAAAAATGGGGTTGCGCTACTGAAAACCAACTGTATGAATGTGGTGAGCTGCAGGGCCCACAACATCTTCTGGTATGCAGGAATCTCCCTGATACCTGCACTATCAATGACCTTTTTAAGGCTATGATAATTGCGGAATTCTGGTCACATTCCATTTAATTGTGTTCTGCATTCCATAAGCTGAATATTAATTAATTAATTTTATTTGTTTTGTTTCATCTTGTAATGTTATGTCCTGGACATGAGAACTAAATAAATAAAAGCAGGATACAATCTTGTTCACAGAAAGCTTTGATCTTTTAAGGAGAACTTGGTAAATTATATGGGGATAAAAATGAAATCGTAACAAAAATATTGTTTTTTAGACATTAAAATATATAATCAAAGTTGAGAATAATTAATGAAAATGTGGAGTTTGAAAGAAGTATAAATCATTTCAGTCGTTGTGATGTATGTTTAAGTTTAATGAATGTTAAATCTTTAGAGCGAGTAAGAAGAAATAATACTAGTGGATAAAAGAATTTTAAACAATGTTAAACCGTGGTAGTTTAAGTAAATTGAGAATATTGACACAGATACTTCTAAGGTAAACAGAGCAGAAATAAGTCAGAATGTTGTCATCTTGAGAGTGCAAAATGATGTTAATTGATACAAAAGATGCATTTAGAATTCTGTTGTAACTGAGATGGGAATACAGGAGACTTATTGTGTTATTTCCTTCATAAATAAGTCGTTGGTTTTATTGGAAGATACATTGAAGTTAGTAGGTAGAGAGTATAGTTATGGTAAGTTAGGATTATGTTTTAAGCATAATTAAGTAAAACAATTTCAATATTTTCAGATGTAAGAATGGGGATTTTCAATCAGCATAGGTTCATTATAGGTAATGGTAGAAGAAATATCACAGAAAATTTAAATGGTTCATTCTCTATTAGTTCATAATGTATTGTAAATACCCAGGACCTTATATATGTAGTGGTTTTGGCAACTATAGGTTTCCAAGCTATGAGGGTGGCTCAGAAACTAATGCACCACTTTTTTTTTCTCAGTCCCCAATAATGGTATGAATGCAAAACTTTAGATACGCATTCTTTGAAATTTTCAGAGTGCGTGCACAAAGTTTCCGTTTCTTCCAACAAATAGCGTACTTGCAGCAATGGTTCAACATGGTGTCTGTGAGTGATGTAGATTATAAGTAGCATGTCATCATTGAATTGCTCACTGTGGAACAAGAAACGGCTTGAAACATTCACAAACATTTATGTGCAGTTTATGAAATATCACTAGTCGACAGAAGTATGGTTAGACACTGGGAACAGAGGGTGAGGCCATCTGAAAGCAGTTCTGTGAGCTCCAAGATTTGCAGCAGTCAGGAAGGCCACCCCTGGCTGTAACACTTGACAAGATGCAGCGTGCTGATGTGCTCATTCAGGAGGACTGATGCATAACGACTCAGCAGTTGGTGCAGGAGCTGCCAATCAGCAAAGTAAGTGTGGCTGTAATCGTCAGTGCTCTTCATTATGGAAAAAATGTGTTCATGCTGGGTTCTGCACCGTCTTACAGAGGAACACAAAAGCCTCAGAAAAAACATTTCTGCAACTTTTTGAAGCTGAGAGAAAAGCCTTCTCGTCCCGGATTGTGACAGGTGATGAAACCTGGGTTCAACATTTTGAGCCTGAAACAAAATGGCAATCGATGGAGTGGCGCCATCCTGACTCTCCACAGAAGAAAAAATTCAAAACAACTGCTTCTGCTGATAAGGTGATGATCACTGAGTTTTGGGACTGTGATGGTGTCATACTCATTGATGTGATAGCGAGAGCCATCACCATTAATCCTGAGGCATATGTGAACACATTAACCAAACTCAAGAAGCACTTCCAGTGACTTGGACGCCATAACAACCCAGGTGATTGTTTGCTTCAACATGATAACACATGCCCCAACACAAATTTGAGGATGTTGGAACACATCACCAAACAGGGTTGGACAGTGTTACCCCATCCACCATATAGCCCTAACTTAGCTCCCTCAGACTTTCACTTGTTTGGGCCATTGAAGAATGCCATTGTGGGAGACATTTTGAGGATGATGAAGACATGTTTCGCACAATGAAGAAATGGATTCGCAAGGAGATCAAGGAGTGCACCGCTAGGGCATAGATGCTCTTGTGTCTCGCTGGAGAAAGACCATAGAACAGAAACGAGATTACGTGGAAAAATAGGGAGTGTAAAAGAAATGTCATTCTTTCTTGTGTATAAGTTTCATTGTGTTCATTAAATAATTGTTGAAGTAAAAAAATGTGGTGGATTAGTTTTTTGGTCACCCTCATAGTTCTAATCGACTTTCTATGGGTCTAACAATCAGATTACTCTTTGTTTATCAACAATCATAAGTCAAATTCCATTTTCCTGGTTTAGTTATTTAATTTATTTTATAGTGATAAGATTGATTTCAAGTGTGTTACGTGTGTACTCTGAATTAAAGTATCAAGTAGATTTGTCCAATGCTTATGGATTTATGTCTCATCAATGTCGAGTTCACTAGAGGTGGGAAAGGACTAGGGGCAAGGAGCAGTAAGGAATTCAACCATTGCCTTTTGGCGGAACCATCCCCTGGAGTGATTTGAGGGAACCATGAAACACCTGAACCTTTATGGGTAGATGGGGATTCGAAACTGCATCCTCCCTAATGTGAGGGCAGAAGGTTACCGCTCACCCACCTTGCTTAGTTATTTGTTCAATTTGCTCTCATTTTCTTAAAAGTATTTTTCATAATTTCTCTGAGCTTTGTTTCACAATTTCAGTTATTCCATACATTTTCTTAAAGCTGTTTACCAATTTCTGTGTGTTCCTATGTTCTTCGTAGAATGAGAAAAATTATTGCATATGCAATTGAAGTATGAAGTAAGATTACCTAAACGATTACCACAGATATGGGTTGAGCATAATACAAAATTTAGAAAGATATATGTATGGAAATATACTAACTTATTGGTTTAGTTTTGAGAAATAGTAGCTAGCATAGACAGGAAATAATTAAGTGCATCAGAAATAACTAATGAAGTAAATGATGAACAGTGAAATGTATTGATATTGTTATAAGCAAAGATAAATTTGGTGTGACAGTTTATTGTCCCTCACCCAAACTTAGCCTATGATGACATAAACAGGAAATAATGAAGTATAATGTATATTGGAATATAATTCAGTACATTTAATGTGATAAAGGAAGTTAGTGAGAAGTAGTGGAATGTATATATTAGTATTAAGCAGAGAATTGATCAAATTGGTGGGAAGAACAAGCGTTTGTAGTATACACATATATTTGCCTTGCATCTACTTAGCATATTTCTTGTCCACTAGAAAAAAAACAGCTATGATATACACAGATATTTGCTTCACATCTACTCAGCATATTCATAGTAGTTATAATACAGATGGGTAAATTTTTAGGTATGATGCAGCAGTTTATCATTGTCTAAGCCACTGTTGTCATAAATCACGTTGTACTTGAGCACTGCTTTTATACAGTTTACTGAGAGAAGCATACTTGCGGGACATGTCTTTTATCTGTTGCAGTAAATAAATGCACACAATTAATCATATGGAGCCAAAGTCCATATAATTCATGTTAGAAATATTTGAAGTACCAGATACAGTAAGGTAAGATAAAATATTAATAAATATTAATATAACATTAGAAACTGGCAAAACTGAGATTATTAGGACAATCCAGGAGTTTAAATGCTCTCATCCAGATTTAGACTTTGGGTATAGAATTGCAAAATTTTCAGTTGGTCATTACACAGATCCACAGATCCACATGCTGGTAATTCCTGTTACACATCCACACAAATCTATTCATTTATGACAAGTGCAATGGCAGAAGCTGAATTTAAATCTATGCTTTAACAAATAGAGATAAATCTACAAGTCAATTGTAATTTGTACCTGCGAAACATTTTAGTAATTGTGAAGTATTTTAAGTAAGTTAAGTAATATCCTTCTTACATTACTAAACCCTTCTCCTGTACTGGCATCAAGAAAAGAGAAAAAAAATGATACATGGTAAAACAAAACATGGTAAAACAAACTTTTTGTTTAACACATAAAACTTTTTCACGAATTCAGGGCTTATACTCTCTGTCCACAGAATAATACTCAAAGTAGTCTTCTTTCCCATTCAGCCATTCAGTACCAGGGGGATCAAGTTTCAGTTCACACTTTTGCTGTGAACCGCTGGCTGTGATTACTGCATGGATTCTTCCTGCACTGCAACATAGAGAGTGAGGTACAAAGTTGAAAAATAAAGCTCAATGTAAAGCAAAAACATCAGTTACATACACCTCTCAGTATCCATTGAACCATTTCTTCCCAATCCATATTGGCAAACTTTCACAATTATCTTTCAGTAAAAATCCTGAACCACCAAACAATTAACATCTACATTTAATCGGCCATCAACCATAAACTATACATCCAGAAATTTTAAACAGCAAATTTAAATGAAATTTTAATCAACTACTTCGCCATCATATTATACAAACATAACCTTCAAGTCTATCTTCAACATTAGTAAAAACCAAAACTTTGCAGAGACAGTAACTTATTACATTATGGACTGAAAGAGGTATGTTATATAACACTAGATTTACCTATTGACACTTTTTGATGTATTCCATATGTACTTTCAGTCAGACTATAAGATAAAGCTTTGTCTTAAAAAAGATCCATAGAAAAATTGTTTATATAACAAGGATCAGAACTGGTAGTCATCAAAATGGTAACAGAATCTAGAATTTCTTTCATGAGGAATGATATGAATAATTGTGTTCTATTCTTATTTACTAGACTGCAAATATAATCACATACTTGCTATGGGGTATGGTGGGAATGGACAAGAGTACTCTGGAAATCCTACTATATGAAGTTCACAGCACCAGAAACATTTTATAATAGTGCTCATTTGATATTATCTCCAAAAGAAGAAATGCAATCTACCAGAAGAGCTATGAACATTGTGTGAATTGAATTTACAGCATCATGTCTTGTTTAGTTTTCCTCATAACACAAGATAACAGGTAACTTTTCTAAGAAGAAAATTGTGCATTTTCAATTTTGTCAAGGGTGGCAACTTTTGTGTGTTTTGCAAATCATTTGTTAGGGAAAACTAGTTTATGATACAGTTACAGCCTGTAGAAAAGTAATTTCTGACTGACGAAAAGAACAGACCTTTATTTTTTTTATCTTTAAATTTCTGGACTATGTTCAAAGTTTGAATATCAATAACTAATTTATTATCAGATTTCTGATTTTGAATTAAGTATAGCACTTCCAGCAATGCAGGACCATTTTTGGTTTTACAAACTTACTAAGCAGCTGTTTTAACAATTCCATGAAAAGTACTAACCAATATGAAATTGTGAGGAAGCACTCTCATGGACAGTATTGATTTTATCTAATAATGTTATGATAATTTGCCACCAGTATGCACTGATGAGCCGACATTATGACCACTGCCCACTGCAGCACTGAATGCTATCTGGTGACATTGTGCGTATACCATGCAGCAAAGAAGTACCTGATATACTATATTTTTTACTTTATTATCTCGGTCCAAAATGTGTAGGTTGCTTGCAGAACTTGACCCTTGAGATACTACATATGGTTGCCTACGAGAAAACCATTGTATATTTAAGTTGATACCAGCAGTGCTTAACATTTGGTCCTGTACTTTATTATAGTCATGGCAAAGCATAGTTAAACAAGAAACTTCAGTCTTTTAAATTGAAATGGTAAATCCAAGGAAATTAATGGTGTCAGGGGTATCATCCATTTTTCCCCAGTGCCTCAACAACTGATCATAGTGTACTCTCAGAGATAATAGTGTGATTCCCTCTAAGAGGAAATTGTAAGATTTCACAACTTCAGGCTGCTCCCAATAAACAACTTTGGAGGACTTGAATTGCACATACAAATTACTCCTATCTGTTGACTGAAATCAAGTCAAAAGTTAAAAAAACAGCAACAAATAAGTTTATATGATGCACAGGGAGCCAACGGTGTGAGTGAACCCCCCAGCTGTCACAAATATCTATAGAAGTCCATAACTTTAACAAATACATTGAAGTTTTATATACTAAAACCTTCCTCATTCAATGACCTAGCAAATATAGCAAGCTGTATAAAAATCCATTCAGTAAAACTTATAAGCAAAATGACAGACACTGTGTTTTATTATGTATAAAGAATATTAGCTAGGAGATGGGACACAAATTACAGATAGCAATTTTGATCAGATCTTTGAAAAAAAAAACAAAAAATTAACTAAGATGAAGTTGCATAACTATTGATATCAATGTCCCAACAACACAATTCACACCAAACCAATCGTTTTTGATATTTCATTACCCACTTGTCTTGATTCCTTTGGGTGCCTAATATTTCAGTGTTTCTTGATGATCATCTTAAACAACAAATATGAATTCTAAATAGAAGAAGCTATCAAACTGACCTAATTTCTATCTTTATGTAGCAGTGATAATTTTGACATGTTATTGTACATCATCAGAACCTTTAATAAGGCTTTCAGCTTTTCGCTCCACCTCCTATTATTAAAAACACAAAACAAAAACAATGTTTCAGTGTGGCTCTGATAGGCAACGTTTCTTCAAGTATATAAACACACAAAGAAGTTGTATGAATAAAGCACAATGCCATGCAGGTGTTGCACCAGATTCAATTCGAGATATTCATTAATTCAAAACACTTCTAATACACTTACCAAGTAATGTTTACTTCACAGGTGATTTCTGCTGGCAGTGTAAATCCACTCAACTGCATCTGAGTGAGAAAAAAAGAATGCATTATCTATTCATTTATGAATTCCATATTACAAACAAAAGACAAGTGTTAAAAATAGTTATCAGATGGGCAAATTAAAAATTATTCAATTTAAATTCACAAAACTTCATTCTCAAATAAAATGTCTCACGACCTCCATCATCTAAATTAAGCAAGAAACAATATTTGTTCATGCTCTAAGCCACAGATTTGTCCAAAGGTTTCTAATATTTGACACTTCACAATTAGAAATTGTAACAAAAATTAACAGCATGTATTTGATGTAACTGAACGTACTAGTCAACAAGTAAAACTGTCTTACTTTTCCTAAAAATTTAATGTAATCATCAATTGGGTCATTCTTTTCAACTAACTCAACAGTTACATCTGTTTTTTGCTCCACTGTAATTACTGCTCTTCTCTTAATAGGTACTTCTGTCATAGCGGGTATAATACATAAAAGCTTGTCTGAAACCTGAAACAGACACAAAAACATTTAATAGAAAACCCACACAAAATCATGGAAATGATTTGGAAAGCAAATTTATTTATCCAGACAGAACTACATAACACAAGCACAACCCACCCTCCATAAGTCACTTAGTTCTCTCCTGGTCTCTATTCCATCAACCAGATCCTGCACTGTGGGCATGATTTCCTATGCTCCTTCACTGGTGCAAGCACCCTTTTCTCAGAAATCCACTGTCCCATACATGTTAATTTTGAATTTTATATTATTTATTCCATCTCCCCCCCCCTCACCATAGCCAACATAGTCAAACAGGGGGGACCTGTGTGTGCAAACCTACCTTGCTAAATGGCTAGATTCTCCTTGCATGAATCAGGTTTTAGGCCAAAATGTTGTAAATACATATTTTTTGTGATAACCACAGCACTTCTGCTTTCATCTTTGCAGTGCTGGGTCTACTTTCCCTATCCTTTCTTGTAAAGAAGTAGTAAATAATATAAGATTTTATACTTTTTTGCAGCTGCCGTATTATGCAGATGTAATTATCTTTTGGGCTTTTCTGTTGGGTCTCTTTTTATTTTGTTGCCAATGTTTTAACCCCAATGTGGGATCTTCTTCAGAGCTTCTTCTTTCTGCTGAATCTGCTGCAAAAGGCTGATTATATACTGTTCATAGGAAAACTTGGGTTGGTTGTTTTGTATTAAAGAATGTTGCTGAATCAGCTGTTTTTGCAACTATAACATCATTTGCAAGAAATTTCTCTGACTTGTAACATCACAGAATCATTGATTACTCTGTTAAATGGCTTTTATGCCTCTGAAAAATAATCACATCAATTTAATTTTGTTTTTTTAGTTGGCAATGTATAAACATTATTTGCAGACAATTCAATTTAGTTACAGAGCTGAGGCAAGGAGTGTGACCCACAGCAGTCCTTTTGAATATTTTACTGAAGATGATCCCAAGGAAAGCATTCATTATAAATTTTGATTGACTCTAGAGAGGAGGTAAAAAATCATTACATTCCTTACATATGCTGCTAATGTGATACTACTATTCAGATTAAGAAAAAAAATTGAGAAGGATATACAAGGCAATTGAGAATGAAGATGAAAGAACTTGCTGTGGATAAAACTATGCACCTACCTCAGAGACAATTCCAAGAGGATCCAAGCTGAAAGCTACTATTAACACACTACTTAGGTCATATGGCCTGTTGAGTTAGTTCAAAACTGAACTATAAGATATAGATACCACACACATTGATAATGGATGCAAGACTTGAAAGAGTGAAAAGAAGATTACAACAATCTTCTAATTTTCAGATGGGACATCTCGCAGAGGATTCCTGCTGCCACAAAATACAGTTTCTGGAGAGTGTAAGATATGACACAGTTATGAACTGGAACAAGTGTACAAGGATCTAAAAATTGTGGTTGTGATGAGAAACTAACAATTCGATTATATAAGGGACATTACCTGCATGAACACACACATGGGCGGAGTAAGCTAACCTATAATTTTGTAACTACGTATCAAAATTTGTTCTTAGAGGACCAATATCATTTAAATAATCTAGTAACCAAAGTTTAGAAACCATTTCTGAAGTATTTTAAGTAATAGATTGAAGAAAAGAGACATAGGAATGTAATAAATAGTCATCACATTTTCGCATAAAAGATTTAAAATATTCTTGAAAGGAAAACGTCCACATTCATAGCTTAAAAGAACCAGGTATTTATATTATGTGACATAAAAATTTTCAGGGATGTAGATAAAAGATAAGTACTGTTTTCAGGGGTTTAAGTGAAAACTTAATAAATGACACAATAAATAGAAATAGTCAAAGTCAGATGAGAAATAAATTCATAAGAGGGATCATATTTAAATTGAAGAAGAATTTTTCCTAGAAATAAATCTTGGGTGGTTTTTTATTTCATGCATTAGTTTGACAGATATTAGCAAAAGAAGAAATTAGTATTCAAACCATGATGGCATTCCCGCTAGCCACGTTTTAAGATTTCAAATTATTAGGCGGATAAAATTACGAATGAGAGAAAAAGCTACAAAGACTTGTTATTACAGTAGAATCCAGTCAGTATCTTATTGGAAATTGATCATAGTATTGTTTAAATCCACTTTCAGATCGATAGCTTTAATAGCTTAGGAAATATTAATTAGTTAAATTCTATTTTTGTTGACGAGTTTTATTTTACCCTTTATAAAATAGTAAACATGGCTTGCTTAGTATCAAAGGAAAGAGAATTTAATTAGAAGTAAAATAAAAGTTATTTTAGTTTCGTAGCTGTAAAATTGTAGAAGTTATGAACAAGTTTTGAAATCTCAGAAAATATTTTTTTCGGCCAAACTATTTAAGCTACAAATTTTTTTTATAAGGATCAACATTAACACTTTTTAAATGATCTAGCTACTGCCAAAATTTCAGATCAGTAGAAATATTTTAAGTCATCAAGATCAAAAATATGACAAAATCTTCAAGCTTGAGATATAACATTTGATCAGATAAGGAGACTGCTTACGTGAGAAACTGGAAAAAGTAGAGTTGCCATGGGCTTTTCTATATATAGCAGCCCTAGTCTTTCCTCCACCGTGTCTTTCAGAATAGGTCAGAGCATCTCCACACTGCTGTTTGTTCACCAGGTTCAACATGGAGATTGTCATATATCTCTAACCTCGCCAAAACCATTAGTTGGCGGCCTATCACATACCATTTGTACAGTAAATAATTTTTGTTAAAGTATGATTTATGATCACTCACCTTCAATACTTAATAATATCTCTGTTGTTATACAGTTTGTGCTCTGTGACCAACGTATAAACATTTATTATTATTATTCTGTACAAACTGCACTGTGCTGCATTTTGTTCAGTAGTTTCATGTATATTTCATACAAAATAAATACTTATCACATTAAATATGTGTTTTCAGCATATTTAAAACCTATCAGGGAATGGGCGCAGCAAGGTAGATGCAAAAGGTTTAACCTAGGCAACATCTGGCATTCATTCCAATGTGCGGAAAATACAGGTTGGCGATCAGGTAGCTTTGATTGACAAACTCACTGATTCAAAAAAAACTACTCAACATGCAGATTTGATGTAAAAATCTATCTGGAATATAAAGCATTACAGAATTGCATTGAAATGTGAGTGATGATTACATCGATCCTAGACGCAATTTAAAATCAAAAATTATACTGTTATTGGATTTCATCAACTACGTCCCCACTCAAGAAACCAAGCTCTAGCACCAACGAATACATCATTTGAACTTTAATGATCTGGTGAAAGTAGAAAAGAATGCAGTAGGTGTAAAATTGTCCAAGAAAGCAGACAAATTAGTTTGTACAACTTGCTTAGAAGGAAAACAAAACCAGTTATCTTTAAAATACAATGGGTCGGAAGGTACAAAATTACTTGAGCTGGTACGCTCTGACATTTCTGGTCCAATACAAACCATATCATTATAAGGTGCTAAATATTTCATAACATTCATTGAATCAAAGAAGCTATTTGATTATTTTCTTCATAAAAAGTCAGAAGCTTTGGAAAATTCAAATGTTTAAGAATGCAAGTTAAATAACAAATAGAATGTAAAATAAAACGTTAACACTCACACAGTGGCCATGTATGTTAACAACAACTTTTCTCAGTTCTCAAAAAGTCTATCCATCAGACAACCACACCTTATACTCCAGAACAAAATGGTGTTATAGAGCAGTGGTCCGCAACCAGTGTACCGTGGCACACTGGTGTCCCGTGACAAGGTTTAAGGTGTGCCGCAAAATTTTACCAGTTATAAGGAATTAATTGCCAATTTTTTTATTAATTACATTTTTGTTTCATGTGCCACGAATTGCTACATATAGTCATATTTTAAGAAATTAAATGTTATTTATTTTCTCACATTTGCTATTAGTTTAATTTATTCATTTTTTAAATATTTTTATTCCTCGCTTCTACTGTTGCCCTTTGAGGTTCCATTATATTTACCACATGTTCTGTATATGTGCTTTTCCCTAAGTCTAAACTGCTGGGATTAGCAGAACTTTCCAAGCTTTATATTATTTTATTAAGTTGTCAGTGTTGGTGCTTCTCTGACAATACTACTTTGTTCCTGTACCATTGCACTGGTGCATTGTAACACATCACTGAAAAAAACAATCGGCATGGTATATGTGACTTCTTTGAAGTGTATAAATCCCGCGTCTTAGGGCCTTATTACGCTAGGCAACTTGGCGGCACAACCAGCCGCGCCACTGGTGGCGCTGCTCGTCACTGGGCATTGAATCTTATGGAGCTTATTACACTAGGGCAGCCAGTGGCGTCACCAGAAACTGGCGGCCAGCTGGCTGCCATGCCCCGCAACCAGGCCGGCAGCCACTGGTGGCGGAAAGTCGTGGCGGGGCATTGTTAATTGTTACACATTATTACATTAGGCCACCTGGCGGCGCTGCCAGACTCGCCACACGCACTCAGTCTATTGTTCATATGCCCCTTCCTCCTTTACGATTTTAAAATTGCGGATACTGAGTGACAGGTTTGGTGAGACAACCAGGGACAGTCATCCTGTGATGGGAGAGAATGAATCAGAGGAATGTATAAATGACAAACCTATAAAATTTGAAATAAATTCTCAGGAAATTGCGAAGTAACTCAGAGAGCTAAAAAAACGTAATATAACTGGTATAGGTAATATTACTACAGATTTATTAAAGATTGTGGGATACGATATTGTTCCTTACCTTAAAATTTTGTTTAAAATGAGTTTGGAGGCTTGCTGCTTACCAAATAGTAGTACCAGTTCATAAAGGAGGGGTTAAAAATATGGTTGAAAATTCCTGGCCAGTTAGTTTGTCATCAGTGATAGGCAGAATGATGGAGAGATTGATATGCAACTGTATCAGAAATGTCTGTGAAGAAAGAAACTAGTTTTCAGATCGACAACATGGCTTTAGGCAAGGATATTGATGTGAATCTCAGATAGTGGGCTATATGCAAGATATTTCAAATGAATTGGAAATAGGAGGCCAAGTTGATAGTGTAGCAATAGATCTTTTTAAGGCATTTGACAGAGTGAGTCATAAAATGGTTTTAAATAAACTGAAATGTATTGAATTGGATGAAAAAGTTACTTGCTGGGTACAGGAATTCTTAAAAGTCAGAAAGCAAAGGGTTAGAGTAGGAAATACATTACCAAAAAAAGGGGAAGTAAATATGGGAGTTGCTGTTCATTATTTTAATGAATGACTGTGTTACGGTCAGAATCTAGGTATTTTGCAAATGGTACAATAGGATCAAAACAGGTGACGACTGAACAGCTGCAGGGTGATCTGGATAGAATATCTAAATGGGTAGGTCAGCATGGAATGAAGATAAATGCCAAGAAGAGTCGGCTTATAAGGTACACAGATAAATAGATCTAAAGGTTAATTATGATTACAGAGTGTGGTCAGATTTGCTTGGTGAAGTGTAAGTTCTTTGTATAACGTTTGATAACAAACTCAATTGGGCAGGTGGTAGAAAAAGGTTACAAAATCCTTCAATTGCTGGAGAGGGTGATGAGAGGATGTAACAGAGTAGTTAGGGAGTTGGGTTACAATACTTTGGTCAGATCATTTGTTGAATCTGGTGGTGTAGTTTGGGACCACATTTTGGAGATCAAATACAGGAGTTAAAGGTGTTCAAAGAAGAGCAACTAGATTTGTTTGTGGAAATTATTGCAGGACCCAGTCAGTAACTGATATGATACAGGAGCTGGATTGGGACTCATTGGAGGAAAGGAGGAGGGTGAAGAGAGTGCTGGAAATGTGCAGGGCATATGTTGGTGATGGGGCTTGAAGGGAAATTGATAAAAGAATTAGGAATAGTGCATGGAAGGAGAAAGGCGACCATGACCACAAGTTTGGGCTCGATTTCTTGAGCAAAGGAGTAGAATAAATTTTCTTTTGTTGGTAAGGGAGTCAGGAATTGGAATAAATTACCAAGTGTAGTGATCAATAATTTAAAAAAAAAAAAAAAAAATGCTTAAGGATTTTAAAATTAAAATTTATAAATGGGAAAGGAATTTAACATTCCAGCTATAAAAGAAAATTTAAATATATACATAAAGGGGAAATTAGATGACTAGGGAAATTGCTACCAGAGTGTTAGCTCCATCGCAATTAAATTAATAATTAATTAAAAATAATTAAAATAAAAAAGGGAAGGCGTAGGGAGAGAAAGATGTATGTACATCATATTCTATTGCTAAGGGAATCTATACTCTTTTCAGTGAACTGTATTCAGACGACAAAAAGTTTTTTAATTACTTAAGAATGTCTAAATCGTCTTTCTTTTCATTATTGTACTTAGTAAATGTTGATATTACCGGGAAAGATACGAAAATGAGAAATGCTTCTTGCTTTACCCCTTTGTCTTCTCTACACTTTCAGTTCCCCTCATTTCTACAGTGATATTCTGTAGTTCACTGGACATATTCAACTACACAATTTGCGTATAATGCGAGGATAACAGCAAAGACACTGCTCGGTTGTGCGAGTGGCTGGCTGGCTGTGCCATCAGATTCCTGGTTGCGTCACCAACAGAGACACCAGTGGCATGGCTGGTTGCGCCGCCAAGTCACCTAGTGTAATAAGGCCCTTACAATTACTTCAGTTCTATCATAGCTGTGCTCTGAAGTGGTCTGAAAACTGTGTTAGTAGTTCCTCTTGATATTTTTTATTACAATTAGCAGATTTTTATTTCTTCAAGATGGACAAATTCTTTGAACGGAATGTTCCGTCTATGAGTACAACTGACGAAAGCGCTGAGTCAGAATGCAGCGGAAATATAGTGATAATTACTTATCCTGTGGGGTTTCTTGGTGTGGTGAGTGTATCGTTTGTGGTGAAAAACTCAGCAATGCTGCAATGGTTCCCAGTAAATTGAAATGATATTTGTCAACAAAACATTCTTCTCTGTCAAACAAAGATGTCAATTATTTTCCTAGGTTGTTGGAAAATAAGAAAAAACAAAGAACATTCATGACCGCTACAGTAAGTGTTTCAGAAAAAGTGCAGGAAGCTAGTTATAAGGCTTCCGAGCTTATCGTAAAGGTCAAGAAACCACATACAATAGGTGAAACGCTGTTAAAGCCTGTTTGTAAAGAGATGGTGAGAATAGTTGTGGGTATAGAATCTGCTAGTGAAATTACAAAAATTCCTCTTTCTGCTGACACAATCAGTCGCCGAGTTATTGATATGACTCGTGATATTGAAGACATTATGAGGAAAAAATCAACAACAGTCAGAGGTTCTCACTTCAGTTCACACGAGTTCACAGATATTAGTTGCCATGCGCAACTCTGGCTTACATTCGCTACATCGATGGAGATGTAATTGTAAGTAATTTATTCTTTTGCAAAGAACTTCCAGAGCATACTACCGGTGAAGAAATATTTCGTTTGACTGATGAATATTTGTGCCTTAAGGAATTAACATGGAAGGATTGTGTTAGTGTTTGTACAGATGGAGTGGCTGCTACGACAGGCCCACTGGAAGGATTTGCAGCTAAAGTACGCTAAATAAATCCCAATGAACGATGTGATCATTTTCTCATTCACCACAAACCCATTGTTGCTACGTCTCTGCCACCTTCTCTGAAACATATGCTGGATGAAGTAGTAAAAGTCATGAACCCCATAAAATCGCGGCCACTATGTTTTATGTCAGGAAATGGGTTTGAAACACACTATACTCCTGCTACATACAGAAGTACGTTGGCTGTCATGAGAAAAAGTGTTAACGTGAATATTTGAATTTAGAGAAGAGGTCCAGGCATTTTTGACTGATGAAAGACACAAGTACATGGATTTATTCACAGATGGCGAATGGGTAAGTAAGTTGGAATATCTTTCCGACATTATTGTACACTTGAATGAGCTGAACATCAAAATGCAAGGTAGGAACGAAAATATTCTTTTAGTATGGATAATATTAAAGGATTTGAGAACAAGCTTGATTTGAAAATGGGTCATGTGAGATGTTCCCGACTGTATGGTCACTTGATGACGGTAATATAATGGACTTAATTAAAGAACATTTATTGTAGAAGGCTTGCAGCAGAGATTCAAAACAAACTTTGGAGAAAGTGTTGAAGATTTCGACTGGGTTCTGGTCCATTCGTTGCAAATTCAGAAAATCTTCCAATAAATATTAAAGAGAAACTCACAGATTTAAAAGCTGACAGAACTTTGAAATTAAAACTTCTCGAAGTTCCATTAGATAGGTTTTGGTTAACAATAAGGAATGAATATCCGGCTGTCTCCGACATGGCAGTTAATGTTTTATTGCCGTTTTCAACTACATATTTATATCAATTGGGCTTCTTGACTTTGACTGAGATTAAAACATCCAAGATGGAAATACTCAAATCCGTCGATGTAGAAATGAGGATTGCATTGTCAACAATTTCTCCACGAATCAGCCACCTGTGTGCAGTTAAGCAGGCACAGGTGTCACACTGAAGGTATGGGTACAATTATTTACATTAATAGTAATATAAAACTGCCTGATTATTATTAATTTTATGCAACCACTGTTTGTAGCTATAATTTTTTACATGTTAGGAGGCTGCATACGCAAAAAAAAAAAAAAAATCGTGTTGTGAGGACCTTTTTTTATTTTTTTGCTCAACCATTTATCCGGTAAGGTGTGCCATGAGATTTATGGATAACCTTATGATTTGCCGCGAGATGGAAAATGTTGGGGACCACTGTTATAGAGAGTTTCTGCCTAGGAAAAAGAAATGAATGAGGAAACAGGCAGAATTCAGGAAAAAAATTGCACAACTTTATAAAACATACATGTTATTTAAGAAACATACAAGAACATGTCATAGAAATGTCCAGGAAATATAGGTCAACATTAGTTGAACTACATGATGACTAAACTTTGACTAGAATATGATGGCAAGAAGTTGAGATTGTGAGAATTCTAAAAGATTCTCAGAATATGAAACAGAAATTCCTTCAGAATGTAAGTGAAGATCTAAGAAAAACTGTAACGGGAATTCTTCTGAATAAGACTGTAATACACTGAAGAAAAAAACAATCAATAAAGACAAATAAACTTTGATCTTAAGAAATGAAGCATGCTGAAAATCTTTGAGCATAAAAGAAATACCGAAATTGATGGCTCATAGGAAAACGGATAAAAATGCTCTGTATGACATTGGAAGACCGTAGTACAGACATTTTAGACATTGGATGAAGAAACTGTTAAATAATTTTGCTGCATTGGGGATCTGAACAAGTTAACTATTAAAGCTTTGAACATGGGTGTATATGATTTCCTGATACTTATCATAAATCTGTCTCTACAAGGTACTATTTTAAATCGGTCACCAATCTTCTTGTATTTGAACTGCAAGAGATGACAGGGGAGGGTGAATCACAGTTATTAAAGACACTGTTGTAAACAACTCAATTTTGCTCCTAAGTATGGAATTTAAAGCTGGCATCAGTAATAATACATGGAAAATGAAAGTTCAATCAGACTTCGAAAATCCTATATTAAAGATTGCAGGTTATTACAACTTAATCAACTTTCACATACTCTCATTCAAAATAATTTATTTAGTTCCCCCCAAAAAATGTAAGTGTTAGTAAAGTGAGTAAGCCGAAATAGTAAAAAAAATCCATGTGGTTAAAAAATTCCAAACTAAATGCAATGTTCTTCACCTCATGTCGTCGATAAAAATTAATTTCAAAGTTCTTTCCTACTGAAAAATTTCCATCATCTATATTCTTGTTGCATGGAAATATTACATGGAATATGGAGTAGAAGGAATTTCCTATCAGATAATCTCTCAGTTTTTCGTTAAATATATCTTTGTTTTCTGCAAATTATTTTATACTCTTGGGAAGTTTATGAAACAGATGTATCCCAGAATAATAAACTCCTTTTTGTACTAATGAAAATGATGTTTCTGTTTTGTGCAAGCTCTTTCTGTTTCTTGTATTGTCACTGAGAAGACATTGTCAGAATATTGTGGTTTTTTAAAGAGTTGTCTGCCAGAAGTTTTTGGGTTCCTACACAGCATCCTAATGGATCTTTTCTGTGCTATGAAAACTTTTTTACCTTGTGAAGAGTTTCCCCAAAAAATTATGCCATATGACATCACTGAATGAAAATATGAGGAGTACAACTGTTTTGTTAATTCTAGATCTGCTGTAAGAGAAAGTGTTCATATTGCGAAGGTGGCACTACTTAATTTCTTCAGTAGTGAAGTGATATGCTTGTGCCAGCAGAGATTCTCATTTATTTTAATGCCAAGGAATCTTCTTGTTTCTAATATTGTGTTATTTTTATATAGTTTACATGTAAATCTGGCTGTGCGTAATTTTTTGTGTTAAACCATATTAAATGTGATTTTTTCAAAATTTAATTTTAATGAATTTTCCTTAAACCAGTTTGCTACTTCACTAAGTACTTCTTTAAAATTAAATTCTAAATTACTGTTTGGTGTTTTTCATTGTCAGGTTAGTATCATCTGCAAATAAAATACTCTTAACTTTGTCAGATATGTTACCAGGAAGGTCATTGATGTATAAAAACAGGGACAGAGCCTTGTGGCATTCAATGTTTAATTTTCTCCCAGTCTGATGAAGCATCGTTACTGATTTTAGAATCAAAAATGGAATCTATTTGCATTCGACTTTCCATTTACCTGTGGTTCCATAAAAACCATAGTATTCTATTTTTTTCAATAGTAATTCATGATTTACACAGTCAAATGTTTTTGCAAGATCACAAAATATTCCTAGAGGGCTCATTTTATTATTCAGTTACTCAGGTGTGTTATTTAAAATTGAATATATAGCCATCTCTATGGATGGTCCTTTTTGGAATCCAAATTTTGAATTAGTGAAGCAATATAGTATGTAACATGTTTTATTACTCTATGATACACGACTTTTTCAAAAATCTGTGATTGTACTAAAAGTAATGAAAAGGTATAATAGTTATCTATACATTTTGCTTCTCCTTTTTAAAATAACGATTTTACAACTGCATATTTTACTCTATTTGGAAACACACCTTGCATTAAGAATTCATTACAAATTTGGGCAAATACATGATTGATAAAATCTGAACATCTATTCAGTAATTGATTTGAAATATTGTCATAGCTGGAAGAATTTTTAGGTTTTAATTGTTTCATGAGCTTATTTATTACTGAGACTGTTACTGGTGGCAATTGTATATCCACAAATCTATATGGGAAAGCAGTCTAAACAACTCTTAAGGCACTATGTGTGCATGGTTTTTCTATGTCTAATTTGTCTCTAAGTGAAGTAAAATTTTTGTTAAATATTTCACAAACTACAACTATTCACTATACACAGATCCATTTTGTTCTACTTTCATGTATTTGGAGTGATTTACAAATTTTCATGTTTCAGTTTTTACAATATTCTATATAGTTTTCATTTTATTACCTGAATTATATATTTTCACTGATATACACCTGTTCTTGGCCTTTTTTATTACATTTCTTTGTATTTTATAATAATGTTTATAATGATCTTTCAGTGTATAGTTATCTGATTCTCTTACTTTTATGTAAAGGTCCCTTTTTGTTTTACTAGATACTTTAATACCCTTTGTTTTCCATCCCTTGCCCAGTTTACTGTTTGGAGTATTGACATATTCCCTTTTTTTGAAACTTCCTTCAAAAAATATTAGAAATATATTAAGAAAGAAATCAAATTTTGCATTAACACCCTGTGCAGTGTACACTACTGACTAGTGTTCATTATTTAATGAATGTATGATTTGTTTTATATTGTTTTCATTAATATTTCATCTATATACCCAGCTTTTCTTTATCTGTTTAACAGTGTTTCTGGACTTTATACATAACAGCTGGGTATCATGATCTGAGATACCATTTATTACTGTAAGTATGCTGTAATTGCTGAATTAAGAAATATCAATGAAAAAATTATCAATTGCAGTCCTGCTATTATTTTGTATTCTTGTAGGAATATTTACAAGTGCCGTTAATTTAAAAGTCAACATAAAGTCCCTCACTGCTGTAATTGAGAAAGTCAACATTAAAATCTCCACTTAAAACTATTTTTTTGTTATTTGTGAAGTAACAAAATAGATGTTGATACTGTTTGCGAAATTTTATGGCTCAAGCTCAATGTAGCTAGGATGAAACTTGTGACTGGCTCCTTCTATCACCCACCAGAAGCAAGCATAACTATTGCCGAGGCCTTAAGGAATAATGTAAATAGTATAGCTCGGCAATTTCCAGACCATACAATAATGCTAGGTGGTGACTTTAACTTGCCATATATTGACTGGACTAATTACGTTCATGTTACCAGTGGTAGGGATAAAGCAGCTTGTGAAATCATTCTAGACCTTTTCTCAGATCACAATTTTGAACAGCTTGTAACTAAACCAACGCGATGCCTCAACGGTAACGAAAATATTTTAGATATTCTCGTTACAAATGGGCCTGAATTATTCACAGATATTTCTAATACTGCGGGAATAAGTGATCACAAAGCTGTAATTGCTACACTAAAATTAACAACCACGTGCAAAAAGAAAATAGAAAGGATCATTTACAGATTCGAAAAGGCTTCAAAAGAGTGTTTTAGAATGTACGAGTATTTGAGGCATAATTACCATAACTTGATAGTAACAAGAGGTTCCGTTGAAGAGAGGTGGCATTGATTCATATGTATAGTTAGGGAAGGTGTAGACTTGCATATACCGAAATGGACAATCAGGGAAGGGAATGATCCCCAATGGTATACACGGGATGTTAAAAGATTGCTCAAAAAGCAAAGGAAGATACATGCACGATCAAAAAGCATGATTCATCTTACTGATTTAGAAAAGTTAGAGGAGATAACAGGACATGTTAAGAATGTGATGTATGCAACCTTTAATGACTTTCGTTGCAATTCTCTCTCTAAGAGCCTCGCCGAAAACCTTAAAAAATTTTGGTCGTATTTAAAAAAAGTTAGATGTAGTGGAAACAATAAGCCAGTTCTACTAAAAGATGGACGGGAAGTTGACAACAGCCATGACAAGGCTACCGTATTTAACACCAAATTCAAAAATTCATTCACACGCGAAAACATGGAAAACATTCCCACTTTGCCACATCACGTGGTATTAGAGATGGATCTGATAGAGATTGATACCATAGGTATCGTAAAGCAATTAAAGTTCCTGAAGTGGGGAATAGTGCCGGGTTCTGATGGTATACTGGTAAGAGTATTTTCTGAATATGCAGAGGAAATTGAACCATTTATGTCAGACATATTCCAGAAGTCTTTAGAAAGGGAAAAAGTACCTTCTAGATGGAAAATAGCCCAGGTAAGAAAGGAGATCGGAGCGATCCTAGAAATTATCGACCCATATCTCTAACATATGTCTGCAGAAGAATTCTGGAGCATGTTATATGTTCTAACATTATGAAGTTTCTACATGACAACAAGTTACTTACATCGTGTCAACATGGATTTCGGAAGAAGAGATCACGTGAAACACAAATGGCCCTATATTCAAATGATATAATGAAAGTTATCGATGCATTTTCACAAGTTGATGCAATTATCTTGGATTTTCAGAAAGCTTTTGATTCTATACCCCACAACCGACTTTAGCAAAGATTCGAGCATACGGTATACTGCATCAGATTTGCGAATGGATACGTAATTCTCTAACTGGTTGATCTCAGTATGTCGTTGTTGATGGGGAAGCCTCTTCTAAGATAGATGTTACTTCGGGGGTTCCTCAAGGAAGTGAAATAGGACCACTTCTTTTCTTAATATTTATAAACGACCTCGGTGACCACGTCAGATGCTGGTTATGATTGTTTGCTGACAATGCAGTTATCTTTAGGGAAATAAGGTGCTCCGAGGATTGCTTAGAAGTTCAGTGTGATTTAGATGCGATTTCCGAATGGTGTCGTAATGCCAGCTTACACTTAATTGCAAAAAGTGCAAGGCAATGCGAATAAGTAACAAAAAGAATCAGACTGCTCACGAGTACAAAATAAACAATTCAGCTGTTGACACAATTGATTCACTGAAGTATCTGGGGGTGATAGTACAAAGCAACATGAAATGGGACTTGCACATAACTTCTGTCATAGGCAAGGCTAATTCTAAGTTGCGATTCATAGGTCATATTTTGAGGAACTGTAATGCTCATACAAAGGAGATAGCATATAAAACACTAATGCATCCACATCTGGATTACTGTTGTGGAGTTTGGGATCCATATTGCAAGGGCCTGATCAACTCAGTGGAGAGGGTGCATAGGAGGGCCACTCAATTTGTGACTGGTTGCTACAGCCCTTATGAAAGCAACACAGAATTGATACACAGATTGGGCTGGGATAGTTTGGAAGACAGATGACGTAATTTGCATCTGAATTTATTGGAAAATATGCGAAAATCTTTAAATTACGAGTGCAATGAAATACTTCTCCGACAACCTATGACAATGACCGGAGGGATAAGATTCCAAAAATAAGATGCCATACTGATGCTTTTATGTATTCCTTCTTTCCTCGTGCTATTCGGAATTGGAATGCATGGGTTTAGGATTTGGTGCTTAGCACCTTCTGCCACCCACAATGTTTGTGATTTGCAGAGTACGGATGTAGAAGTATAGTAGCAAAGACTCTACCTGCAGTAAAAACAGTATGAAATTTCCAGAGGGGGCCTTGTAAATTGCTATTACTATGAGCTTATCCTTACCATATTCTAGTTTTGTAATGCAGCGTTCAACGTGTTGTTCTATGCAACATTTACTTACAACTACACTGTTGCATTGAATATTATTTTTAACATAAATGGCAACTCCCCCTTTCTCCATTTTACATCTAAAGAAATGACAGCTTCGTTTATTATCTGGGATGGACAGCTGAGATATTCCTGTGGCAGACAAATGATGTTCAGATATGCGCAAAATATCTATATTAAAATTTCTGGAATTTTTCATCTGTTCTAGGCATAAGGCAATGTCATCAAATTTATTAAATATTCCTCCTATATTTTGATGGAGAATAGTTGTCTGAACACTTTGATTCAATGACTTTGAATTATTTACTTTATCAATACATACTGGTATGTCATTTGGAATTTCTAATTTCAATAAGTTTTGAACAGCAGAGACTTTAATTTCCTTTAGACATCTTGATACATCTATTTTATTTACCCTAAAAAAGGCCGCAACTTAATACAACTTTTAACAGTAATACCTTTTTCACTCACCTAGCATCCCCTGATCACATCAGCAATAAGAAGGGAAAGTTTCCTTTTACCTCTGAAATTTATATGGAGTCCATGGTGAGTATATCTGTCCCTACCAATGCAGGCCATCTCTATAAAACCAATATGTGAATTTACTGGTGGCCAGTGAACCCTTTCTAATGATTCATTTGTACGCCTATTATGCCACATCCAGGGTTTATCATAACGGTCAAACAACCTACAAGTCCTACATTTGTCTGACGTGTTCCTGGAAACGTGAGCAGTGCATTCCTCAATTGAATAATTGAGGTCCTTATCAAGACTATTTCCTGGTCCCCTCACAATTACAATAAAATTTTGCTCTGAGAAATCTTTCCCCAGATGTTCCACATTTTTTTTTTTTTTTTTTTTTTTACCTATTAACTCAAATACATCTTTGTGCTCAAGAAAGTTCCAATCCTTGTTTTCCATGTTCGCTTATTTTAATCTGATTTTTCTGAAACTTTGTTATCTTATTGAATTGATTATTTTAAATATTTTTGTCTATTACAATTTTCCTTGTAATCCTCCTCACTTAGGAGTTATTAATTACTGAATGTTGAGAATTGAAGATCTCTAGTTTCCAAGATGTTCAATTCCTCATAAAGTTACTTATATCAAATGATTCATTTTAATTTTCTATTTGATTTTATACATGTTTCATCTAACTCTGGGGCTGTTTTTATTTGGATGCAATCTTTAATTTCCTACTATTGCGTCTTACATTTGCTTCCTTCTCCCACCAGGTAAAGACCTTCAGATTTCAGGAAATTATATCTTCCTCGCTTAGTTACAGTTTGATATGAGGATTTCACTACTCTTCTAAAAATTTCATACTCTACTTAATTATTCATGACACACTTTAAATAGATTGCTGTTTCTTAATTATATTTTATCCATGGTCAGAGGTGGCCTTAAGGGGTGGCAAGAGGGCAATCGCCCCAGGCCTCATTCTTGAAGGGGCCTCATACAACAACCTGGCTAGAAAAAAGTTTTTATTTAAAACTTTTTATTTTATCCTTAGCTATTAGTTTCAACAATAAAAAGTTTGTTAATTCATAGTAAAGTATATATTAATAGTAACGAGCACTTAAATAAAATTTCTCATTCAGATTTATTCAATGTTACATTCGTATAAAAGTAATATTAATGATATCAAAATGAATAAATTTATGAGTAAATAATATGTTTTTGTAATTTTACTGTAAAACATGATTGAAAAATTCATTACTATTTGAATTTCGCGCCTAGTGCATCAGAAAACTTACTTGAACGGTTTTCTTGCTTTCATCATGTTTACGATTTACGCTCGGGGAATTCCCGTGTTTTATTTCATTAGTCAACTTACGCTTGTTTTGCAGGCAGCTGCTAGTTTGAGTCACACTTAACCGATGCTGTTCCACGTGATCACCACACTGACAATTGGCTGAGTGATGGCTTGCCCCTTTTGTGTTCACACTTGACCGTAGCTCGTCCGTGTAATGGACCATTTTCATGGAATCAATGCTCAAAACTTGCTGTTAAAAGTGAGTTGCGTAAGCATACTTTATAATCTATGAAAGTATGTTAAAATACTTTCTTTATTTGACTCACATTATCACCTCACTGGTATGCAAATGCAGTCTTCACAAATCATCATGGAAAGTCTTTCACAAACTATAATTGATTGAAAGATTCTCACGTTTCTGAACATCTGAAATGTCAAACGTCAATCACTTTGCACTTGCTGTGTTTCTTCTGTTTGTGGTTACTTTCAGTTCATTCAAAAAAATTTATTAATAAAGAACTTGATCATTGTATATTTTACTTTAAATACAGTCTGTAAAGATGCTGTATAAAATATCATGTAGTTTCAAAGATCTAGTCACAGAGTTTCTTACTGACTGCATAGTGCAACTCTCTCGTAGCCACCTAACATAATCTGGTAATCCTTCCAGGAAAAGGAGACCTACAGTTTAACATGGAATTACAACCACGGAGTGTCCTAGCATTTTGCATTAACAAATCAATTCTTTGCAAGAGGTAAAATTCAATTTTAAGGCACATAAAAGTTGCAACTGAGACAGGGATTTTAACTGTGGATCTTCCATACCCTGATCACATGCTGTAGCCATCTGAGACATTAGGCCAACTTTATAAATAATGAAAAATCTGTTTTCAAACTTAATAAAATAAATTTATTTTCTATAGAATGTATTTTGTTTCTGATATCCCAAAACATGGAAAAATACGGTTCTACCTTTGTCACGGTATCTGTTGGATGATGAAATGAAATTTTACAAATTCTTTAGAGTTTCAAAATCTTGAGCATGGCAGCATCAACAGCAACTTTGAATATGAATCCCAAACTGCCGGTGCTGAGGATCCAATTTAAAGTCCATAAACAGGATCACCCAATTCGACCTATAGTCAATAGTATAGGTAGCGCACACCACATAATAGCTAAACGCCTCCACCAAAAAATTAAAGAAGCCTTTGTCTACGAACAGAACTTTGCAGTTAAAAATTCGGTGGACCTTGTTGATAAAATGAAAAACAAAACATGTACCCCGACGACGAGGTTAGTCTCCTTTGATATCGTAAGCTTATATACTAATGTACCGGTAGATGCAACCCTGAAGATCGTTGAAGATAATTTGTTTAAATATAAGAATCTAACAGAAGCACAAATCAAAGAACTTACCAACTTATTGCACGTAACATTAAAAAACAACTACTTCACATTTAATGATAAATTCTATATACAATCCCAGGGTCTAGCAATGGGAAATTCACTCGCAGGAATTCTATCACATATTTTCGCTAACGCTTTAGACATCTCTTTCTTCAATTCTGATTTTGAGTTTATTAACAAGATTTTATTCTATGCACGGTAGGTTGATGATATAATAATAGCATTTGACAGAGATGACCAGGAATTAGAAACATTATTTAATAAATTTAATAGCTTGTATGAAACCATTCAGTTTACGAAAGAAATCCAAAATAGCAATGCTGAACTTAATTTCCTTGATTTAAAAATATCAATAGTAGACAGTAACTACAACTTTAATATTTATCGAAAACCAACATACTCTGATAATATCATTCCGGCCGATTCAACTCACCCGACATCCCACAAGTAAGCGTTTTTTTCACGCAGCCATCAATCGCGCGCTGAATATACCACTTTCCCCTACAAACTTACAGAAATAAATTGAACTCATAAAATGAATAGTTATCAACAACAACTATGCACCAACTGTTGTAGATGCCATCCTTAACAAGAAAACGTTTAAAAAACATTCTACACTACAAAGTTACGAATCTCCAAAAAATAAAAGTATAGAGAAGTTTATCTCGATCCCATTTTTAGGTAATGTATCGTATAGAATAAAAAGACTTTTAACAAAGAAATACGGTTGCAGAGTGACGTTTACCGCAAACAATTCTTTAAAGAAAAATTTAATACATAACATTAGTACAGCTGCAGATCCATTTTCATGTTCAGGTGTATACAAAATAAAATGCAGTAACTGCCAAAAATACTACATAGGACAAACAGGTAGACAGGTTAAAGTAAGGTACAAAGTACACCTGGTTAGAAAGAAAAGTAATAATATAATTAAATCCACCTATACCGGACATTTACAATCAGAGAATCATTTCCCTAATAAATTGGTAGACACGATAATCTTACATAGAGAAAACAAGGGCCGGAAATTGGACCTAAAAGAAGAACTTGAAATTTGCAGACATTTAGCACATAAAGATAATAATCTACTTAATGATCAGATCCACCTTGCTAACAGGCAAATTTTTGAGAGTTTCTCACCCATACTCATAACCCAATAACACGACATGTTGGACTACTATTGTTCTCCTCAAAAATTCTATTTTAGTGCATGGCAAATATTTATATAATTAGACACTGTTCAATTTTAATAGCATCTGTTGCATCCACACGTGGATCGCAGGTGGTGCCATCTGCCATTAAACTAGATACCGCCACAACGTACAAGTTAGTCGGCAGTAAGCTGCCACCCAGGTTAGATGTGACGCTGGCACTGTAACACATGTTGGCTGCCAGATGGAAAACTATAAAATATATTTTAATGTGTAACTTAAGTACAAAATGTACTATTTTATTGAGAAGAGTTTATTTAGATTGATGTAATACTTTTTAACAAGTGAGTATGCACAAACTTTCATGTATATAACTCCAAGCTTAACATCAGATGCACTAATATATGTACAATATCCACAGGTTTTGAAGAAGACTCCCTTAAGGCAGGTCGAAACCGGTAAACAATAAATTCAATGAATATTGCAACAGGTTGGCTGTGATTCATATTACAATTCTTTAGAGTTTAACATGGCACAATCTACATTCTACAATCATTTGATGAACATGGAAGTGAAGTTGAAGAAAAGACATTTCTTTAAGGTAATCGATAACACGAAAACAATATAATTGGCCATTAGGGACTGTGTTTATTTTTTTTAGTTGAGTGAGTGCCACGTTGCAGTGACTGTGCGAGTGTAGTGTGGCTCTACTTGTATGCGTTACAAAATTGTTTGTAGGGCATATATCTTTCAATGGATAAATAAACATTAAATGATATTAAGTTTTAGTGAATCTTATGTTGTTAATAATACTTACAGTAAAGAGTGAGTTGTAAGAAACCATGTAAAACTACTTTTAAATTATTTCCCTGTTAGTTTTATGTGCAAAACAAAATTTATGAAATGAGTTTGCGTGATCGTGATGCTGGTATAAAATTTGAGTTGGGTATTTCAAAAAGGAAATGAGCTGTCAAAAGAAAGCTTATGCTTAAATTAAAGATTTTAGTCTTAGGAAAAGCTGCAAACATTGTTTTTAAATACCTGTGTGTATCTTTCAAGGCATTTTTATACCTTAGTTTCTCATCATTAATAATTTGTTTTATTACCTATTTATGAATCTTCTAATATAATATTTTTAAATTCAAAATTTATTAATTTATAACTTTTGCACTTCTGGTCAATCATAAGAAATATTTACTTTCATTTCACATACTTCGCACAAAGGACAAGGGCCTT
This sequence comes from Vandiemenella viatica, assembly GCA_031002005.1. Classification (NCBI taxonomy): domain Eukaryota; kingdom Metazoa; phylum Arthropoda; class Insecta; order Orthoptera; family Morabidae; genus Vandiemenella; species Vandiemenella viatica. The sequence goes on along the minus strand of CM061921.1, from coordinate 299,977,124 downwards.
GCAAAAATCTGCTACCCAGAGCCCCGCAATGGTTAAGGCCACCGCTGTCCATGGTGATTAGTTAACTTTAGGCACAATATCTAAGAATCTGGTTTTTTTTTCACACTTTGTAACTGAAATTTAGTTTAAACAGTTATTGTAGCACTACACTTCCATTTAATTTAGAGTTCACTTGATGATATTTTTAATTTTGTAACTGTTTTATTTAAAAAGTCATGTTTATTTATTCCTCTACAAAACATACTTACAGTTTACTTATTAACTCGAATTTTTGTCAGGAAGTCTATTTGAGTCCTGACTGTGTGTTATTGTACTTGAATTATATTTGTCTGTTTAGACAGGTGTCTTTCCTTTATTCTCCCTGAAATTTGCTTCATACTCCTATGTTGACCTTGCTACTTGCTTACATCATTTACTTCCTCGTAACTACGTGGTGAATAAAACTTTCACATACGTCTGCTGTCCTAAATAAAATTTTCCCACCATATAAATATTACCATACTTTAAAATGCTTGTTTTTAAATGTATTACCTATGAAATTTTTGTGAAAATTACTAGCAAAAATGAGACTAATTTTAAGTTTAGGAATCTGACCTTAAGTCAAAAAAAAAACTCTCATTCATACCATAATTTCCACAATTTTCATTCTACATTTGAAAAATTGAAACATTTGACATAAAAAAAAAAAAAAAACGAAATTATAAACTCAAAATTCCTATTGTCTGATACCAGTGCAAAAATTCAACTGTGTAAAATATCATAATGCTATTGTTTGAAAATTATTTTAAATACTCATTCTACTATTATAACACAAATGGGTATGATTGTAAACATATGTAATAAATTGGTTCCAGAATTATTAAAATGAGAAATATGAAACTGTGTTCACTTGTTTAAAATATTAAAATTAAAATACATTTAAAAGTATCCATTTGACATATATTTTTATTAGTGTTCAAAGTAAAATACTATACAATATAAGAAAGCTGGAGAAGAGATATGTAAGATATTGTAGGTAGAATAGATGCCGCATGCTGTATGAACAAACAGAATTTCGGAAGATTAAAAAAAATGTACACACTCCAAAGTTAATCACTCAAAACATCAAAAGTCAGATGGAAAAGATAATACAAAGATGACATAGACCAAGTATATGAAGGGGCTGGTCTGAACAAAAGAATGCTGGCAAGAGAGATAGATGCTGTAAGAAATCATGTTTTGTTGAATTAAATAAGATTTTAAAGGATTTTAATTCAAATAAGACAAACAAAATGGACAGCTTTAGAACTGATAACCTCTCTGACAGAAAAATAAACTGAATGATTCATCAAACTGATATCAGCAGTTATAAAACAGGATTTCAAGAGATTTTACTAACGAAAAAACACAAGTTAACATATGAAAATTATTTTACAAGATTGTTGTGTGGATAAGGATATGGGAAGCAGACCCTTCACTTATCAAAGTTGAAAGTAGGAGACCCACAATGACATAAAAAAGCAAGGGGCAGATCCAGGGGGGGGGCTAGGGGATTCAGTGCCCCCTCCCAAAAAAAATTATCAAGGTCCATCTCCAACAATGTGATTTTGTAGAAACTATTTTTTTTGTAGCTCTACAGATTTGAGGCCCGAGGAGACTATAAACACTACCTTTTGCCCAAAGCCCCCCCCCCCAAAGCCAAAATCCACTAAAGACAAGCCCCCTCAAACCAAAATCCTGGATCCGCCCCTGAAAAATGCTTAAGATAAATACACAATATTCTGGGTGAATCATTTGTCAGACATCCAACCATTGGTGTATGGCCACAGCCAGTAGTCTTAATATGAGTTTAGGGTGGTGAAAAGTGGATAAACGAGCTAACATGAGTAATAGTGGTTGTAGTGATCAAGGTCAATCACTTGGCCTAAAAAACTTATATATTTAAAGTTAGTATTCAGGGCGGGCGAGCATGAAATAGTTAAGCAATCAGAGTGCTACGACCTGGAGAAGTAGCACGCGAATCAGCAAGTCATAATTCACCAGTTGCCAAGTGCCAGTAATTACTGCAAGCTGGTAAATGACTTCAGGTTAGTGAGGATTATTGTCCTCTCCACACAGTGGTAATAGGAAGGGGAAGAATCTATTTAAACCCTGGGGGCAGCAGCAGCGGGTTATGTCTGTCTGGCTGTTTCATCTTACCACATCGACATGGACGCCAAGAGGCAGTTGCAGATGAGAAGATGATGCCAGACGTCTAATAAAAAGATGGGCTCTACTGTGATAGTGGGATGTGAACAGTCAGATGTCCAATAATTTGGTGACCATCATGTGGGCATAGTCTTGTAGAGGTATTATCAATATTCCCTCGGGTTTGAACTGCGAGGTGCCCATCAGTTACATGCTCGCTCTTGTGGTTGGCCCTATCGCTAATGATCCAGTTAAACACATGACCATTCCATTATGATGCCACATAAACATAGTATATGCTATCAGATCACTGTTAATGTAAATCATCATCATCATCCTCAACAGTTTCCAGCCACTGGCCGGGTCTGCTTCATGCACAAGCCTCTCCATTTCCTTCTTTCTTCCCACCACCTCTCTGTTACCACACTGCTAATGTAATAAAGGTGTAAAAATGTAATTGCCATTTACAGTAATTTATCCTAGCCTACTCAGCCATTCAATATTAATATCAGAAGGTGCTGAGTCATACAACCAGACAGAGGTTGCAGTAGGGACCTATGATGAATACTCATATCAGAACCATGGTCGACTTCTATGCTCAATCCTTATCCACGGCTCCAGTAGAAGTTTACCCCATCCACTCTTGTTGATGAGCTGACAGGGTCACTACATAGTGGTACGGGAAAAGGGGGGGGTAGGAGGAAGGGAGACTGTGGTTTGGCAAGAAATAATAATTTGTATCAAAAGGTACATTCCATCAAGAAGTTGGAGAAGACTTGGTAAAAAATGCAAAAGTGAAAATAATAAATTACAAGTAAAAAAAATAATATTAGATGAGTGCTAAAAAATTAAAATTTAATTTCCAAGAAATTTTCTAAAACACCAGTTGAGGGATGTAGACTATGGAAAGACGCTCTAGGAAATGTGAAGTATCTCTGAAATATAGAGAAAGATTCCAATTTTATAGAGTGGAATACGGTAATAAATAGTTCCATGGGATAGTATGGAGGAGGTAAGTATTTGTGGACTGAGTTATCCTTAAGGTTTGGCAGTCTGTTGAATGTGTGGAGGGGATGGAGAAGTGGGAACACTTTTATAGAAGAGGCACAATTCAAAGCAGGACTGAGGATAGTCTTGACAAAGGATTTAGTTAATAATTCTGAGATAAATCTGGATAAGGAATAAGAGGATTTGGTGAGGTTATGGTGGTGCAGCACAGGAGTTGTGGAATGAATGGCTAGCTGCATTTTTATTTTTTGTATTGATGTTTCTGTTTTCTTATAAATGTTGAGCTCGTTGGAGGCAAGAAGGACCAGGGGGCAAGGAATGGGAAGGAATTCTGCCATGGACTTTTCACCAGGAATGATTTCAGGAAACAATAGAAAACTGACTCTGGATGGCCAGACAGGTATTTGAATTCATATTTTTATACTTCCCTTTCAAATATGTTCATCTTCTCTACATTAAATTTGCCTTCACTTCAACATTACTTGTAGCTTTGTACATCATAATGTTTTACTATCTTCACATCAGATATTAAAGTAAATAAGGAAAGAGTGGTAAAAATATATATATATGGAAACTAAAGAGTAAGTAAGCATACAACTTGCCAAAGTTAAAAGCAGGAAAGCTGTGGTGACAAAAAGACAAGATAAAGAAACACAATATTTGGAGCATGGAGCATGACCTGTGTAGTGTAGATTTCACCAGGTCAGATAGCAATGTGTACTGGTGGTTGAATACATATGAGGGGGGATCAAATATAAGCGGGATTTTATTTTTTATTTAAATTCATTTATTGAAAAAGACAAGGTAATTACAATTTATTTTTCCACGTAGTTTCCTGCTTTGGAAATACATTTTTCCCAGAATATGGGAAGCTTTTTGTTGCCCTCATCATAAAAAGAACATGGTCGTGTCAGCAGCCAGTTGCGCACGAAGTCCTCAACACTCTCGACATCTTCGAATCTTTGCCCTCCTAGAGCTTATTTAAGAGGTCCAAACAAATGGAAATCGCAGGGCGATAAGTCCGGACTGTAAGGAGGGTGATCAAGTGTAGTCCAGTGCATTTCCTGTAGTTTAGAGACAGTTAGAGATGCAGTATGGGTTCGCGCATTGTCATGGAGGAGAATGACCTGTCGAATCGGTTGGTCTCTTCTTTTGCGGCGATATGCAACTATCGCCTTGTTCAACAACTCTAAGTAGTAAGCGGCATTGATTGTGCATCGCTCATGCAAAAAATCAATCAGCAAAATACCTCACCGATCGAATAAAATGGTTTGAAAGAACCTTGCCAGCTGACAGTCGAGTCTTTGCTTTCACTAGTGCTGCCTCCCCTTTCCTCCGCCACTCCTTACTTGCCCCTTTGGATTCCGGAGTGTAATGGTGAACCCATGTTTCATCGCAGGTGACGATCCGACTCAAAAATACATCACCTTCTTCCGCAAACCTTGCTGTAAGCCTCAGACAGACTTCCAAACGTCTCAACTTCAGATTTTCGGTCAAAAGGTGAGGGACCCATCTGGAACACACTTTACGGAACTATAGGTGTTTTGTAATGATTGCTTGACAGCTCCCATAACTGATTCCGACTTGGTCTGCAATTCCTGATACTCTCGCCCATTGATCGACGTCAATAATGTCTTTAACCGCACGAATGTTTTCGTCTGTAATGCTGGTCTGGGGACAGCGATCGTGTTGCTGATTTTTCCACACATTCTCGTCCTTCCTTGAACTTTTTATGCCAGCAAAACACACGCGTCCTTGAAAATGTTTGATCACCGAACTGTGCAGTCAATCTCTGGCAAATTTCCGCCGCTGTAACTCCTTCAAGAGCAAGACATTTTATAATAATGCGTTGCGCAGTGAAGGGGTGCACCTGTTGCTCCGACATCGTGAGCGTTACTGACTAAATGGCGGGAAAATCTAACAACACGCTATCCCCACTCCTAATGGTCCCGCTTAAGCATAGCAGAAGCGCGGGATCAGTACTGCCATTTGTTGATTTTCGGGAACAACAATCCCGTTTATATTTGATCCCCCCTCATATTTCACGTTTTATAACAATACATATCAAAGGGGAAGGAGCTCTGGGCCAGTTTAGAACAGTTAGCAGGTATATATATTTTGAACAAGTATATTTTTCAGTTTGGGTGGTCTTTTAAAGATTATTCTAGGTAGTGTTGGAAGATAATGGGAAGATCTTAGAAAGTAACCATCATAACAAAGGATTTGGTTCAGGGATTCTAGGGCAGGAGAGAACGGGGAGAGGAAGAAACGATTAGGATTGTTTATGGTTTGTGCATGGTGGATAATTAGGTGGGATGGACAATTTATGGCATGGAACATCTGCTTAAATAAATTCAGGGGAATAAATGTGGTCTTTATATGGACATTCATCATGTAGATATAAATAAAAATATAATTACTAATATATTTTAAATTGTATGTATGGCACCATGGATAAATATAGTAACCATATTATTTTTCAGCATCCTTTGCAGCAAAGAGAAGTGGGTCATAGAGGATGCAACAGCAAAAATAATATTACACTTTAACCAGGGAATGAAAATGGATGTAAAAATGGACAATCAAGATTGATGTGATGACTGCTATCATTTTGGATCCTATGATCCATTACGTCCAGTATCAGGAAACCTCCGATTTATGTACCCAACGATGTAATTATGCCATACAATTTTTTATTTTTTTTGTAATAAATCAAGTAGTAAGAACTCTCAATATCATTCCAAGGAGCAAGGAGTACCTACATCCTGATTCTAAGTAAGCTAAGCCTATGTTTGTGTTTTTATAATAGCCAGGTACTTAAAGATGCTGACTGGAAACCTAAAACCTCAGCCAACATTAAGTAAGTGCTAGGACGGACCCACAAGTGTGGTAAGTGTTGCTACTCACATGACAATACAACTGATTTGGATCCATTAGAAGTTGTGATTGATAACAACTGACTATGCAGAATATTGAATTTGGTAAGGTAATATACAATACAGACAACTAGAGGTAATGTGACATAATTGTAAAAGTAGCAAGACATGTTCTACAAAAGTAATATATGTGTAGTTTTAAGTACTTAAAGAGTAACTAATGGTCAAAAGGCTCTCCAAAAAGTAATTGAAGCTATGTAGAGATATTTTAAGGGCTGTTAGAGGCTATGTGGGACTGTGTAAGGTTGCTGAAATATGGGGCAAGGGATTCTTGATTGGAACAAATGTGTATTCCTCAGCTGCAGAGAAGGGAATGTTTTGTGTGATACAGTGTCAGCTATCAAAGTATAGGATGGTGGGTTTGATGTATACAGTGTTGTGTAATCAGCTGTTATATAGTGATATGTCTATGCCAAGGAAGGCAATGTGGGTGTGGGAGTAGGAGTATATGAATTTTAAGGAATGGATATTATTAAGGGGTCTTAGGAAATCAAGAAGTGGTTCTCACTGCAAGTCCATACAATAAAAATGTCATCTACGAGGGGCTTTTTTTTTTTCAACCTCCGATTGCACAGCATAGAAACCAGATGAATGGCAGGTGAGTGATGTGCACAGTAGACAATTGCACATCTCCCCTACCACACACTCTGTTGTTGCCACGCTCGTGACTTCATTAAGTGCCAAGCTGCAGTCACAGAAACATGACCACATGATCAGTTCTCCCGCCAAGTGCAAGTTACGAACCATTATTCATTTTCTGCAAGCAGAAGGAAACAGTGTAGCAAAAATCCATCGAAGAATGAGCCAAGTGTATGGAAAGATGTTTATGAGTGAAGGAGTCATGTGTGAATGGTACCGAAAATTTAAAGAAGGTCGAACTGAAGTGCACAATGAAGGAGGTCAAGGACACAAATCTGTTGCTACAGATGACCATGTTCAACTAGTTGACAAAGTGGTAAGAGAAAACCGCAGGTTCAAAATAAGTGATTTATCAATGAAATTTCCAGAGGTGTCAAGCAAGATCTTTTCTGTACTCTATCGTAACAGACAAAGGGCACTAATGACCTCGTTGTCGACGCGCCCTAAAACAACAACAACAACAACAGTAACAGACAATTTATGCTACAAAAAAAATCTGTGCTCTCTGGGTCCCTAAAATGTTGACCGACAACCACAAAACTCACCAAATGGCATCAGATTTGAAGTTCCTTGACCGTTAAGATACAGATGGAGAAGATTTTTTGAAATCAATTGTGACTGGAGATGAGACTTGGATTCCATATGACACACCTGAAATGAAACAACAATCCCAACAATGGATGCACACAAATTCACTAAACAATCCTAAAAATTCAGAGAGACCTACAGCAACCGAAAGGTTATGGCTACCGTGTTTTGGGACCAAAAAGGTGTATTGCTTGTGGAGTTTATGCTGCCAGGTACCACGAACAATACAGCTGATTACTGTGTAACTTTATAACATTTATGGAGATCCATTCAGAACAAAAAGAGGCATGCTTACTTCTGGCATTGTTCTGCTCCACGACAGCGCTCGCCCTCACAGTGCTGGTTTCTCCCAGCGACTTCTTGAACAATTTCAATGGGAGATTTTTGATCACCCGCCATACAGTTCTGACCTAGCACCAAGTGACTTGCATTTTATTGCTGAACTGAAGAAGTAGCTAGGAGGGTAGTGGTTCTGAACCAACGAGGAGCTTCAAGACTGTGTGATGACTCATTTAAAGTCATTGGTGACAACATTTTATGAAGAGGGTATTGGACAGCTTGTTCACAGGTATGGCAAATGCCTTAATCTTCAAGGTGATTATGTTGAAAAGTAGGCATAAGTGTATATAACAGTTGGTAATAAAATATTTTTTCCATCTCCATTTGTCTTTTATTTATGTCCTATCAGAGGTTGGGAAAAAATCACCCCTCATATATTTCTAAATCACATATCTGTTTGTAAAGCAATTTCTTGAAGAAAGATCCCTTCCAATCTGCTAAGAAAAAGGCTAGCATAGGAGAGTACCATGCATGTACCTGTACTCACAGCAGTGCCTCATACCTAATGATAAATGTGGGGAGGTTAAAATTTTTAAACGGAATAAAGTGTGTTGGTGATATGAGAAAGACAGTACTGGGTAGAGTGTGTATGGAGGGCACATATTCAGGTAGTATACCAGGGCATGAAGTCACTGACAGTGTGAGACTTTTATGTAGAGAGAAGTGATGTCTACAGTGACCAGGTAAGAATCTAAAGGTGGAGGTATGGGGACTGTCAACAGATGGTCTAAGATATGGGTCATATGTTTGGCAAAGGTTGCGAGGGCACTGACAAATGATTGTAGATGTAGGTCCACAGAGGAAAGTATGTGTTCTGTATGTGCCCCACAGACAATGACTATGGGGTATCCAGGTGTTCTTGAGTAGGACATACAGGGTAGGTGCATGGGGATTCTTTGGAGTGTGGAAAGAGATGGGGTAGGTGAGGACCTTGTAAGGAACTTTGGCAGTTGAGGAATAAGTAGATTTGTATGCAGGTGGTGGGGTCATTGACATGGTACAGAGTAGTGTCAAAGATTGTTTAAGAGCTAACCATTGTGGTTACACCTTATCCGCAAACCTTTTTCCACATCTTCAAAACCCTCATTTCAACATCCTCAGGTCATTCTGTCAGGTAAACTAAATTTTGCGATTTCATGACAAAATTTGTTCATAGAGCAGTGGGTTCATTCAGATAACATTGCAGATCAAGTTTAAAGCCAGTTTCTCAAGTAATTCAAGTGATATATCAAAGCGAACAGTCATATAAAATCAGAATGTAGTACTAACTTTTCATATAATGGGATTCTGAATATTATGGAAAAGAAAATGTTGCATTCATTTTCACAACTACTTTAGAATAAGGAGAGAAAAACAAGATTTGCACCTTAGTAGCTAGGAATTTTTCCTGACGAGATATCAGACTTTGAAAGAGCAAAGTAGCACATTTTCTATATGATGCAATAGACACAGTAGATAGTTAGAAATTCCTAGAACCATAGTCTGACAGATATGTGAAAAGGTTTATAGCTCAAAAGAAGCTTGAATTTCATTACACCTCATATAAAATTTTGTGAGATATAACTCAAATTTGAGGATTATTTTTGGTAAGATTTTGAAAATTGGGTATTCCATGAGGTTAAACATGTTTAAATGAAAGAAGATTTTTTCTGAGCATAACACATCAATTGATTTTTGAATATATGCATTATTTTCACTGATATTTGAAAAAATAAGTAATTAAAATTCATCCGGAGATGGCGACTTCTGGTAGAAGATTGGTAAAAATTCAAATTATAAAGAGGAGGGGGTGAATTTGCACAATGATGAAAAAGCTATTAAAGAACTGTTATAAAAGGTAGATAGTGATCATGCCTTATTTAAAATTAAATGTAGAATCGTTGAAAGCATATTTCAAGGCTATAAGTGCAATAGTTCAAAAGATATCGATTTTCGAAATTAAACATCATACAAGATTTTTTTATTGCACCCTGTTAGAAAGTAGTAACAAAGTGGATTTAGGTACCAAATAAAAGAAGAGTAAAAATAAATCATTTCAAGGTTTATTTCAGATTTGTAGCTCTAAATCTTTAGACATTATAAACATTTTTGGAATTTTTAGGAAAATAATTTTTACAGCAAAACTAAGATAGCTACAGAAACTTTGACTAGTATTAATTTTAATGTTTAGAATCCTGGCTACCTATTGTAAAAATTTCACATCGATTGGAATTAATCGTGACCCGAAAGGAGTTTGATCACATCATGATAATAAGGAAAAATTTGGTTTCCCACACAGCGGGAAGCTGTGGTTATAAAAGGAAGGCCCCATGGTGAGGGAAGTATCAGTTGGTAACAGTTGTTTGCAGAGTGAACACGTCCATTGGTTCGGTAGTTTGGATGTGAAGTCATAGACAGAAGGCAGTAACCGATTCCATGACATAGCGTTTCTGGCAGCCATTTTAGAAATGTTTGTGCACATGTGAAGTATTTGCATATCCTCATGTGACTGTAAGCAGTTAAGGGGTTATGAAGGTTGACCTGACTCGTATCATTTAATAGTACTTTGTAAGGCAACAGGCTTGCAGTGGGATTCTGCATAAATCTTGAATCTTAACTCTAACCGTGTGTAACCTTGGATGCTACAGTTTTGTCGTAGATAGAATATATCAGTCACCACATAGATTTTAACCAGAAAACTATGAAAAGGTAAAGTTCAATAAATAGTTCAATTGTCATTTGAATAATTATATTCTTCAATTTCACAAAACCAAAACTGTACAGGCAATCAGACGACTTTTCCAAAGAAATGTTTTACAAGTTCGATTAACCGGTCAAGCCAGACCACAACCCAATAGTTCAAACTTTTAGTTGTAATAATTAAATGAAAGAGAATCACACGCTCCCATTGTTCCACAGTTTAGTAAAATCAAACAATCCCGAGGCTCCACACTGTGGAAAATTACTTTAACGCAACATTATATTCAACTTGACTAAAAGAAGATGCATCATTTAAAAAAAAAAACTTTCACTGATGTTCTAGGTATATAACTTTCCGGCCTACTGAGCCACATGTTATCACGCCGACTGCTTCCGTAGGTCTGGGGGCGAACAACTGCACGCACGCATCTATATTACGTAGCACTTCTCGAAGATTCCTAGCGACTGTTCTCATTCGAAGGGTGTGAACGAAATCTTTCCTCTTTCACAGGGGTGGCTGATCAGATATGAAATCACATGTCTGAAGTCCTTACATCAGCTAATTTGACCTTGACAATAAAAATAATTCTATCTTTCTGAAATTTTCCAAATAAACATTAACTTAAGTTATTATGAAAAATATCCTAACTTTAATCGTTTAGCCAAAAATAAATACTTTAAGTATGAACTTCCACTCCAGGCAAATGCCGAAGAATGTTGAAATTGAAAAAATTGAAAATACTATCTTGAAAACTGTAAAACTGCTTTCTAATTTGAATAAACATAGAAAAATTACTTTGAAAATGAAATGCAATAATATTCTATCCAATCTAACTCGTAGTTCTGAGAATAAAATTTTGTCACGCAGTTACTAAATTTAACAGATAGCTTACATGCCCCTCCAAAATTGAAGTTATTTTCTACTGAAAACTAACTGAAATTTTCCCAAAAGAAACAAAAAACTGAAAAACCTAAAAATCTCCCTCTTATTTAACTACGGTCGGGGCTGGTCTGCCATTCATACTTCTTTCACTCTCTCTCACTTATACCACAAAAATTAGCAAAATATTATATCATAGCATCTTCAATAATATCAAATAAACACTTTAAATTGTTTCACATATTTGGAAATTTTTCATAATCATTTTGTTTCAATAAATGTTCATTTTAAATGTTCATGTTAAATGTTTATATCACCTATAACAACGAGAGAAAAAACACAAAAAACACTCTTATCAAAAGTTAGACAAGCAACCATTTAATTTGGTGAAGATTTCTGATGCCTAAAAGATTGTTTAATAAACTTGTAAGAATTTTCAGAAGAATATAGTGATGGTATAAATTTTTAACAGCAGCAGCGACTTAAATTTCAACATACCTTTCCTGATTGAAGTTATCCAATCTGGTGGCGACTGAATTTCAATAACGAACAATCCTAATATCCAGAGGTAGCACATCACAAATAGAGTTTCAGAGCTAAGTGTTTGGTACTAATCCCATCGAACATTGTGTTCCTGAAAATTCCTTCATCCATGCCCGTTTACAACTCACCTCTCACGCCCCTTCCTGACTCTTTGGGAAACCATAATTGTGTTGTGAACTTTATTCCAATCCCATTTATGAAAACCAAGTTGAAGTCCTCTCAAAAAGGCTCTCCTTTTCATCCACACAAAGCATTATCCACACTGCTCTGCTGTGAGAGTCATAAGTGTTCTGCCACACTCTCCACCATTGCAGTGAATGATAAACAGCATAACAGAATGAAACTTGGCCTGCAACAGTTTTGATCTCTATCTCAGAAGAATGCAACTGCTTTCACAAAAATCATTCCTTCTTGTTCCAAACTTTTCTCACCTCCACCCTGTCCACACCCATTTCCTTCAACTTTATTTCTCTAGCCAACAATTTCTCCTCCCTGAAAATATAAATCATCAGAGAACTAGCCAAAAAGAAGACCAACAGTATCCTCCCAGTTGACCATTGCTCAAGCATTGTGGCCATGGGCCAAAGTGTCGAAGAAACAGAAGCCCATTACACTTTAAAAACTGCCAACAAATAATTTATTTTTCTCAACTTCCAAGATCCTATATTAGGTCTCTCATTGTGCTCCATTTGTCCCCTCACTGCTGAGAGTGTCCATACTACTACCCTGTAACTTCTACTGAAGATGCATAAAGTTAGAAATCCTGGTATAATGTGACAATACTACAGAAGTGATATTAAATACATGTATTAATAAATGTGAAGATATAGGAACAGTAATTGCAGAATTAATTTACTGATAGAAATTAAGTAGGGAATGTTTCAATGAAGAGGGGAGAAGAGTGGGAGAGTAGTATAAGTAAAATAATATCTTTTTTTTTTTTTTTTTTTTTTTTTTTTTTGAGAGACCATGAAGGGTAGCCAATGTGGCCTAGACAGATCCCCTGATCCCACCATCCTGTCTAGACAGAGAGGCATCTTAATGCAGAACCAGGAAGCAACCTACAAAAAATGAAAACAGGACCTATGGAGGGTGGGGAAAAGTAAAATGTCTGATTTTACTTTACACAAGACCATAAGTCATAGAGGCTAATGTTTTGGAGTGCAAGTTCAGGAAACAAGGTGTGTATTGTGATGTTGTGGCAATACCACTAGAAAAAAAGGCATATAAGGAAACACAAATAAAACTGGTCATTCAGTTGCTCAGTGGTTTTAAATGCTCCAGTGGATTAAGTTATTCAGTTCTCCAGTTCAGCAGTTCAGTTACAACACGCATGATGTAGCAATGCATCAAACAGATTATGTTGAAGTAAGCTGTTTCATCTCTCTCTCTCTCTCTCTCTCTCTCTCCCCCCCCTATTTCAGAAGGCCATGGCATAATTTCTTCCCATTCCTTGCACGCTGTCCTTTCCAACCTCTAATGGCCTTAATGTTGACAAGACATAAGGCAAGAAGCAAAAAAAAAAAAAAATCTTCTTCTCTTAATGAAATGAGTTGATTGGGGTACTACTGTAGTGTTAACTTTTGTTGAATTTTACCTCATATTATGAATAGCCTTTTTCTGTGGATGAAGAGTGATTAATATAAAAAATATGGTGAATGTAATTTACATGCACAATGAGGTGAATAGAGTAAACAGTATTCAGAACCTAAATATAAGTTTAACGTAACTAAATCCCCTTCAAAAGCCAGTATCTTCTCACCATTATAGAGGTGCTGAACATATGCAATTCAGAGACAAGTCTAAATTCAGATAAACACAGTAATAAGGGGAGAGTACATTAGGACAAGAAAGAAGATTTACAGAAGCAAAGAAGGGTACATCAGGAACAATAAAGGAGGGGAGTTTACATTGAGCAGCCTATAATTGCAGCCTATAGGTGCATTTAACCATGATTGTTTGTACAGAACATCAGAGTCATTACACATCTCCAAGAGCATCAGTCAACAGTTCCCAAACATTTACCTCAAAAGAACTTTCTAGGAACCACTCACAACATTTTTCTTCATACCATCCTTTACTGTTATGGTATTAGTGTACAAGAACAGTTCCTAGAATTCACCCCCCACATAGCCTCTATGGCATACATCATTCACTGTCTTAATTCTTTTTAGAAAATTTCTTTTCCTTCAGCTATTACATGAGTAAGTATGCCACTAGATATATAGCAATGCCATGGGTACCCTCCTGTCCCCTTGTTATGCTAATCTCTTTCTGGAACTTCTGAAAGACAAATTCCTGAACAAAATCCCCCTCAAAATATTTTGTGATTTAGCTAGATTGATACTATTTTTATGGTGTAGACTCCACAGCCATAATCATCACCTTGACCTTCTCATCTTTTTAACTTCACCTAGGCCTACACCAGCACACAACCCCTTGTGGAAAGTTTCAAATTAACACTTCTTTCCACATCAGACCCATAAATCAACAATAATAACATCAATTCAATAACTCACCCTCCCTGTGTATCAACCATAGCTATCTGTTCTATCAGAGAATATTTAACCCACAAGACCTAATTTCCCATAGCTATTCACTTGTAAGTTGAATAGGCTGTAAACCACCCCACATACCACAACTCTCACCTAGCACCATCAAAACTTTACTGATGATCTTAATTTGTAAACCAGTTTTCTGTTGTTATAAAAATCAGTTAACCAAATCAGGGGTATGACTATGAATTCCTTCCCCAAGATATTCCTCATTTTTCACAAAATCATTCCCACTGCCTCCATTGGGAAACAAGAAGCAGAATGAAAGAAATGGTGGGGACAAAATGAGTGGTTGAAATTAGGAAGTACCGAAGTGAGATTGGGATCAAACTGGAAAAGATGGAGAACTGGCAAAATAAGTACACACCAACTCATGTATTAGAGACAAATAACAGAGAAGGCTACAAGAAAGAGAATCAACAATGGCAGAGACAGATGAAGAGGGTAAGGAGAATAGTGGAAAAGGAGAAAGTAGCTGATGAAAAGGTTCGGGGGAAGAAAGAGAGACTCCAATCCATGACCTACAGAGGCCATAAAAAAACTGTAACTTATCTATTCATGCACCTTATTTCATGTAAAGGTCTCATAACCAAATCAGCTGTTCACCAAAATGAATGTTCACAGGCAAAACAGTTTACACCAAAAAATGACTCTTTATGATTTAGTGCTGTTATCATCTAATAGAGAACATAATGAGAAACTGCTGGATGGAATGAACAAAGTATTGAGAGAATTTGGAACCAATGGAAACCAAAGCAAGTGAACTGTCATAAGGTATAGTTGAAATAACACCAACAGCAGACTAATTATTAAGAAGGGATCTGGTGTAACAGAAGTAGTAAAAGAATTATGTTATTTAATAAGTCAAATTATGACTCATGGCCAAAGCAAGAGCAATTGAAATAGCAGAATAGCACCACTGAAATGATCTTACATCAAGAGAATAAGTCTTTTAGCAGACGCAAACTTTCTAAAATTGTATGTGTGGAGCATAGGGATTCAAGCTAATGAAGTCTGGACTTTAGTAACATCATAAAGAATAAAAAATTTGTGATACAGAAGGATGTTGAAAATAAAGTGGGCCAATAAATACAAAATGATTGTGTTCTGGAAATGATGGCTGAGTAAATGTGTTTGCAGAAGATTTTCAGAGAAGGAAGAGCCAGGATGGTGTTTCGATGCCCTCCTCCCTACAAGTATGTTGAGTGGTGGGTATATTTTACCTTTAATTTCCATAGTAGAATAAATGAACCATATCACTGATATAAGCACCTTAGAATTTTGGCAAATTCTAGTTTTCTTAGATTCAAGTAGAAGGGTGGAAGTAAGCTTTCAGTAAACATATAGATTTCATTGCAAGTACAGTTTATGATAGGAACATTTCAATAGAAGCTGATACCACAACCTAATTCATTAAATAAACCATTTTAAAAGCAGTAAAGTCACTCAACATTTAGTAAAAGCACCAACCTGGAATAATATAATCCATTATATTCCAACTCGTAAACAACAGATTTTTGATAGTTTCTTTACTATTATAAAAAGTTTATTTAATGTAATTTGAAATTCATCACTATTCCTAAAAAAAAAAAAAAAATGAATAAATTCAAACGTTTAGGTAAATCCCCAATTGCGTGAAGAGGTCGTTATCACTACGCAAATGAAACGAAAATCAAAACTAATCACTAGAAATTTCTCACTAAACATCCTTTAAGCATCTTGAAGATAATAATATACACAGTCAATGTTTGAACACTTTTTATAATCTAAATCATTTACACATTTTGGCTAAGCGGCAGTATACATGTGGTGTACAGTTGGCATCTATATAAGAGGGAGCCCCGAGGTGGGGGATGTCTTTCTTTCGATTTCATCTGGTCTTTACTCTGGGAACGAAATGTGAGGTAATCCGCGCAAGTTTGTCATGGCGTGTGTCGGTGGGAGTGGGAAGTTGGCGGTTGTAGGCTCGCAACATGGGTCGGCCATAATGGTTTATTTTGAACAGCGTGTCTGGTTACAAACTACAATGAACTTTTGAAATCTTTAAAGGGGTTTGTTAAGGTCGGTTCGATTCACTTCACAACCTGCAATTTTTCTGGAAATGTTGTTCGATTGTCTACTCAATTGTTTTATGCAATATTTAGAAAATGTGACTTTGGAAATAAACTCAGATTTTGTCTTCAAGTGAACTTTTGTTATTTCGTGGTAAAACCTTTCCTCGGCTTTGGGTTATAAAGCTTTGTGGTGGCCTTGTAGAATTTCAGTTGAGTTCCTAAGCAGGCAACATGGTAATCCAAAATTATTAAAGTCAGGTCAGAACATTTTTCTTCAAAGTGAACTTTCAGGTAAGGTACTAAGCCGATACTCCAACCCCAGTATCAGCTAAGTCTCTTACACTGAGGATGTTTGTAATGGGTGTGTTGAGACTAACTCAGGCTAGGAAGAAATGAAGCCATGATATTTTCCAACTATACACATCATCCATTTGAAATAAAGTGGCTAGAATTGTGATACAAGTGGCAGTTCACTACACAGTATATACTGAATAAAGTATTTCTAAAATTTCCCTTTCAGGGTAATTCTCAGAATGGAATAGGAAGAAATGACTTAGCTGAGTGAATTGTTTTTTAATTTTCAATATAGTCTCGCTGTACACTAATGCACTTGGTCCAGTGATGCTCCAGTTTCTTGATCCCATCTCGAAAATTAGATTCCTCCAGGCCTGCCAAATAACCATCAACTTCGACTATCAGTTCTTTATTTGAAGATAATATCCATCAACCATAGAAAATTTGGAGTTTTGGGAAGAGATAGAAGACTGATGGCGCCAAATCAGGTGAATAAGAAGGGTGTGGCATTAATTTGTATCTTAGCTTATGTATTTTTGCCATGGCAACAATATTTGTATGATTGAACACTTTGTCTTGATGAAAGATGACTTTCTTCCTTGCCAAATCTGGCCATTTTTTGTGTATCTTTTCCTGTAATTTTTTTACCATTGAGAAAATAATGGAAATATTTTTTAAAAAGAAAAAGAACATAATATTTAGCTCCTTGAGCAAGGATGAAAATTAATAATATATACTCTTAGAGAAAAGTAAGAAAACATAGGTTGCTATGGAAATATATTCTCAAGAGATGTTGGCTACCGGCGTCTGTGACAGGACTTGCATTTGTGTGTATTTTCTGAAATGTTTTTTTTAATTTATTTTGTTATGTTGTTATTATTAAGAAGAGAATGTCTCTTGTAAAATATTTGTGAAAATCCTACTAGGAATAAGAGAAATGGGGATCATGAGATGCAAGGTTACTTTTATAAGTTTACCGATGTCTACTTGAGGAGGCATTTACATAGCGGAAATATATTTTAAAATAAAAAAGAACATAATATTTAGCTCCTTGAACAAGGATTAAAATTAATAATATATATTCTTAGAGAAAAGCAAGACAACATATTTTGCTATGGAAATATGTACTCAAGAGATGTTGGCTATCTATGTAGAAGCGTAGATCGGGTGCTTGTGATTATCATTGCCTAAAAGAACCTGCATCAATTTCGATGTAATCCCTAGTGGATTAAAATAATATACAATAAACAAAAACTGTTTGCATTGATAGAACTGAATTATGTATATTTATAACTACTTCACAAATCTTCAATAGCATCACAATCCCCTTCGCGTCCCAGAAAACTGACAATACGTCCTTTCCGGCTGACCGTACTGGTTTCGCTTTCTTTGGTGGTTAATCGACATGTTTCCACTGCTTTGACATTTTTTTCTCTCTAGGGTGTAATAGAACCAAATTTCATCTGTGGTCACAAACCAGCACATTAATCTTGTTGACTTCTCTGAAAACGGGTCAAACATTGTTCACTCTGATGTGTTTATGATTCAGTGTTAAGAGTCGTAGCACCCATGTAGCAAATAATTTTCTCATCTCCAATTCCAATTTTAAAATGTAATATGCCTGTTAAGATGACATCCCTTATGCTTCAGTAATTTCTCACACTTTCAGTAGGCAATCCTCCATGACCATTTTATGCAGTTTCTGGAGTAGTGGCACATTTTGGCAGACCACTATGTGGATCATCATCTAAGCTGTCCAAACCAAATTTAAATTCGTTTGCCCACTTGGAAACAGTTGAATATGAAGGAGCAGAGTCTTCCAGTGTGATCTGAAAATGAGCATGATGCATCATGTTTTTACTCCTAAAAGATGACCTTTTATTACACTGGAACCTCATTGTGGTAGCACTAACATTTGGTGAGGATTCCAAGAATTTTTCAAACCATTCTTGTGCAATCATTATTGATGATGTAATACAAAATTTAAATAAATAATTTAATATACACAACTTACTTTCATGTATAATGACCTTGATAATATAGTTAATTCCTTATTTTCTAAAAGACAGCTACCATGTCTGGCAGCTCCTAGAGCAATTAATTCATCCAGATTTCCTCCAGAAAGAAATTCTACATCTGGGAACATTTCTTGAATCACTTGTTGAAACATTGGAATCTTTAAGGATCCTCCATAGAGTAAGATCTGAAACATCAGGCAGTAACAGTACTATAGCTACCTAAGTAGATTTAAATTTCCCTAATGATACAACAGTGTTACTCTGTGTCTGCATTTTTTGAAACTTTTTCTCATGGGATAACATAAATTCATTTTTAAACAATGGGATGTATTGACAACAAATAAAATCAGTAACACTTAAAACATTTTCTTATATGCAACATAAAATACACAGAATACAAAATATTGAGCCCCACCATAAACTCTTTCCTCTTCATACAATTAGACTAATGTTTCAGATCTCTAGGACTTTTTTTAAAATGATGCATTTGTTTAGTTGTGTTTTAGATAGTGTCACAAAGGAAAATTAAAATAATACTGCAATTGCACTCACAATTTAAAGCAATGGTAGAAAGGTTAAATAAGAATACTGTTAATGTACATTAATAGCTTACCTTGCTTATATCTTTACAGCTCATACTAGTTAAACCAAGAGCTTCTTTTATAGGATCAGTGAAAAGCTTCATAATTGGTGCTATCAGACTTTCAAATTGAGTGTGAGATATCTTGCAACTGAAGTCAATACCGTCACTAAGGGATTTGATGAAACAATGAGCTGTCTCCATTGTGGACAAAAGATGTTTGCAATCTGCTGCAGAATCTTTTAATTTCAGCAGAGATCTGTGGTTCTCTCTTGGATCCAGCTTCCATTTACTATAATAAACCCAAGTAAAACCCCTTTTTTTTATATAGAAGTGTACGACATACTTAAATAATACTAAACAAAAACAAATATTTTAAAAGCTAAGAGTTTCTGTATTACTCACAATGCCAAATTTAACTTATTTTAGTAAAACATTGCTTCAGAGGCAATATTAATCTTCGACAACATGAATCACCACTCCATATGTTACTGACACCATTTTTCTTCTTCGTATTTTTTTTTTCTTCAAACATGCTTCTATGTCTGTGTATTTACAGTCCTATGGAACCACTTCTCCCTCAAAAACAGCCCAAGAAATAAACATCCTTGACAGATACCAATATAATCTAATCCATTTTCACTCCCTATCTCTTTACACAACCCCAGTAAAACCACTTTTCACTACATATTCATGAAATTAACACCAGGGACAGAAAATTGATAATTTATTGAGAGAGAGGGGGCAAAGGGGAGGGGACTTAGTACAAAAACCACTGATTAAAATGAAATCATCTATGTGGTTAATAATATTTAAATGGAAATGAAAGTTAAAAATACCCATCACTCAACAAAGTTTAAGGGAGTAGGGCAGCAGCAACAAAAAGACAATATTTTGTGCTATGCCCTTCTCTATGAGAATTGAAACATGTGACAGAGCTCACACAGGCATCCATGGTGAATGTAACTACATGAATTCACAAATACACTGATTCATTTGGATGTGTTGACCATGGGTAACTGTATGAACTCAGTCATATGTTTCTATTTTCATGGAGAATGGCATAACCTGAAACAATGTGTTATTTTTGCATCCATGAAATGCTGTTTCTTGATGATTTTATGTCAAAAACATTTTACAAAAGGCATTTTATAAAATATTTCATATCATAATGGGAGATATTCTAGCTAAGATTTCTTTTATAAAATTTATTTTCTATAATGTAATGTGTTGGCATTATATTTTGAAAATATACCAGCACATTACATTTTAAAAAAGATGTCATCATCTTGAAAATGCAAAAAAAGTGGCAAAGGAAGATTGCCAACACTTGTTTGGACTGTCGTCAATTAAAATCTCAATTTCTGAGTATTAACAGAAACATGGAGACCATAAGAACAGGAATAAAAAAGTGGACACATTCATAAAGATTGCAAAGTTACTTAGATCCATTAAAGAAGCAAACACGGATCCAGGGGGGGGAGGGGGTTACGGGGGTCGTGATCCCCCCCTGGGCTTGGCATAGGTCAACCTCTGATTATATTTTTAATCTGACTGATTTTAATTAAATAAGATTACTTTGATTGATGGGTGGCCAGATCTAACAAAAACATTAATGACAGTCACAATACGACTGTACGCTGTTTAAAACATTGTGCACATGATTTTACTGCATTGCACTGCCTGTCATCCCATTCGTTCGCGGCTGCGTTTCCAATGTTCTGTGACGTCACAGCCGCTTAGCTCTGACCTCGCCTCGCCACTAATCCATTTGATGTATTTATATAAATATTGTCATTTTTTCCTAGTCATACACTAGTGTTTTTGACTGCAGGATGCAGCGAAAAAGGTGATGGTGCTGGTGGGAAGAAACGTAATTAATGTAGTGGTTTATTTAGAAAAGATATATTCATTCTTTTACAAAGAAACCTAGGTTTGAGATTGATAATCATCCAAAACATTTACCTATACTGAGAACTAATGCATATCATAATATGTGTGCTGCCAATGTGTCCACAGCTAATTAACCTTAGATGAAGAAGAAGATATTACTCCTGCTGAAGTTGTTATATGCTTACCAAGTTCGTGTACGTCAACTTCCAGTACTGAACAAATAAAATTTTCGCTTTCTCAATCGAAATTTTCCTCAGATATTGGATGGTTTGTAAGAAAAAATCTAGATGATTCAAGAAGAGCTATATTGATTGAAAATCATGGTTGCATTCTCAAATTTATATTTTCCCACACTATGTTGTAATCAAAAAAGGAAAATCACTCCTTGACAAGTTTCACCGCCTTGTTTTATCGTATACAGACCAGAACCATAACAGCAAATATTATGTTTTATTTACAGTAACGCCCTTGATTTGGCACACAGTCAAAAACAGCTCTAAAACGATTCATAAAAGAACCATTAATAGATTTCGATGATTTTATTGTTGCAAATGGCGTGTTGCTAACTCACCAGCGAAATCAATAATACAAACTAGCTATCAAAGCTAGAAAAATACTTTTTAACAACTTTTCACAAACCTGAATGACACAAATTAATGAAAATAAGGAACGCTTATGACCAATTGCCAAAACGATAATATTTTGTGTTCATCAAGATATATCGTTACGTGGTCATTGCGGTGATTACAAATTTTTGGCTAAAGAAGCAAGTAACAACAGCACGGTAGATGATGAAAGAAGCACTTTTAAAATTCCATGAAGAATCTCCTGACACAGCTTAGCAGCATCATTTAGAGACTTCTAAGTCTAATGCAACATACATCAGCAAAATTGTGCAAAATTAGTTGATTGATGTTTGCAAGGAAATCATTTAGGAGAGTATTTTACTGAATGTGAATCTAACTAAATACTTTTCTATTTTATTCGATGAAACAAAAAACGTAACACATATCTCACAGCTTAGTCTTTCAATAAGATAGGAAAGGGAAAAATAAACAGATACCCGTCATTTACCACAGATGAAGGCAGGAGGGCGACACGAACACATAAAAACACAAAAACATTGCACAATATTTTGACATGAGTCTTAATCATGTAGGAGGCGAGACGTATGGCAGGGGGGGAAACATGTGGTCACATCCCAACCCACCACATGAATGAAGCATAAGCCGGGGAAGGGGGGGAGGGGAGATAAGCTTGACCAGCAATAAAAGGGAAACAAAATAATTGGAAAGTTATAATTTTAATTAGATTGGTTATAGATGAAAATGAAGGGAGATAGAAATATATATATATATATATATATTTGAAAATATATAAAATGAATAGATGAAATGTACATATCTAAGTAACTGACTGTAAAATGAAATGAGAGATAGCAAGTGACAGGTTTAACTTAAGTTTAGGCCAGGGGTGTATTTGGTGTCAAGGATATGTTGGTAGGCTATTTCGCATCTGCATAGTTCTGACAGAGTGGTGGCATTTGGAAAAACTCTAATAGCTCTAACTGTGAAACAGGTGTTCAGGTTGTTTGAATTATGTGAGTTCGCATGAATTGCTACTGGATGGTCTGGGTTGGAAGTATAAACTGTTTGCCTGTGGCTATTCATCCTGTACGATAGTTGTTGAGTGGTGAAACCAATGTAAGAGGCAGTGCAAATTAGGCAGGTGAGTTGGTAAATAGGTGAGTGGTAGCACACATAGCATGTCCAATAATAGGGAAAGATTCGGCTGTGACAGGATTAGCGTAAGTAGTGGTGGCAGGTTTTGCAGCGGGTTCTGTTACAAAGGAAAGATCCCTGTGGAAGTCTAGGAGAGTCAGCAGGTAAATACTCGTGGACCAAGATGTTATACAGATTGGGTGGTCTGCTGAAGCAAGTGCAGGGAGCAGTGGGTAGGATTTTGGGAAGGAGGAGACGCATTTCAGGGAAGGACCGTAGGAAATCATGCCCACGGTGGAGTATCTGGTTGACAGATTCCAGGCCAGGAAAGAACTGGGTGACAAGTGTTGGTCCATGGTCAGTTTTAGGAGTTGCAGAACAAGGGTTGTGGGTGATGGCACGGGAAATTTTTTTTTCCATGAGAT
Organism: Vandiemenella viatica; assembly: GCA_031002005.1. NCBI lineage: Eukaryota > Metazoa > Arthropoda > Insecta > Orthoptera > Morabidae > Vandiemenella > Vandiemenella viatica. The sequence goes on along the minus strand of CM061921.1, from coordinate 299,953,806 downwards.
CATGGGGGTATCAGCAGGAAACAAGGGCTTTGGATAGTTTTTGGGAGTAACTGGAGATTGAATAATGATTGGAACATCGTAGTCTATCAGTTAGATATAAAAACAATGGTTTAATAAAGGAAGTTTTGTGACTTTCTTTGATGCTTACGATACCCTTAGAAGTGATATAACTGTCTATGCGATATGGAGCTTGCAAAAAGAGTTGAAAGTCTCTGTCTCAAATTTTGATATGCTGTACATGGTGCAATCATGTTCTTAATATCATGTTAGCTATGTCATCTAGACATTTCTTACCTTGGGCACAATGAAAAAAGTTGTAGCTTTTACCAATTCATCCTGTAAAAGGCATAAATTTTTTTTTTTTAATAATTTGGAGCTACAATGCAAGGTATCTGTGAGATCAGTTGGGTTGAGAGGCATGATGGCCATCTACAATTTCATGAGACAACTTAGTGAAAATTTGTAATGCTCTGTAAAATATTTCTACTTGACAAGACAACAAAACTGCTAATGAAGCCCATTGCTTACTGCAAACGTTATTCAATTCTGACTTTATAATATTATCTATCTGCTTGAGCAGGGTTTTAGATAGATACCTAAATATGTTATTTATTACCTTAGGTATGTACTAATGCATGAACGCAAAAACTTAATAACTTACTAGTAGCTACCCAAGACTTCATATGTATGGAAGTGTGTTATAATTTAAGAGTGTTTTTTAGCAATAATTATGGTAATAGTAATAAATATTGCAATAATATAAATTTATTAACATCATATAACGAAAAAGCAGTTCCAAATATTTATTCTCCAAAAAAGGCAAATTATTTGCTGTCTCGATATTGGTTTTAATTTGGCGATATTTTGATTACATCAATTATTTCTGCTTTGATATAGACATTTATGTGGATTAAAACTAATCTTACGTGATATCACATAAGATCATCAAGACTTATTTTTGATTTCCTATGCTTTCTCTGACGCCATATTACTGATATCATTATTTCAGCCGCAAGTAATTAGTTCTAACCGATCAACTTTCGATCACGATGCAGAAAATGTATTGATGCACACGTGAGAGATATTTCTGAGAAAGTTTGTGCAAATGAAAGGAATGCACAAGTGCAGTAGAGTCAAGGTGGGAAGAGTTCAAGGAAATAATTTGAAAGGGGAAAGAAATATTTATTCCACAACAGAAAATAAAGAGAAATAGAGAACCTGTGTACTATAATAGGGAGGTGAAGATTTTAAAGAGGTTGGTAAGAAGAGAACATAAGAGTTAAGAGACAGTAGGGTAGTAGGAATATTTAAAACAACTAAACAACAACTTACTAATAACTAAGAAGGTGGATAAACTTGGGTTTATGAAAAGTATTGTCAGTGCAGGGTGACCATTGACCGATGCAGCAAGAAATTTCTGTGGCTATGATAGAAAACTGAGGGGAATGGAGGGTGTTTAAATGCTTATGTATAACGATGGAGAAGAAGTTAATGAGGATTTGAAAAAGGCAGAGTTTTTAAGTAACTGGTTTAGTGAGACCATTAGGGACAATGAATAAGAAACGGCAGGAAAAAAATTGGATAACGAGCTTAACAACACAATTAGAAATTAGCAGACCAAAACATTTGAAATTCATTCTGAGAATACCATGAAGCTGAAAAAATATAGAGAGGCTGGTGTAGATAATATTACTACAGATGTCTTAAAGATAGTATGATGTGACATTACACCTTACCTTGAAATATTATTTAAACTTAGTCTGGATACTTGCTGCTTACCACAAGGCTGGAAAAGAGTGATAGTAGTGCCAGTACACAAAAGAGGGGTGAGAAATAGTCGAAAATCACAGGCCGATCGGTATGACATCAGTGGTAGGTAAATTAATAAAAAGAGTGATATGCAACCAAATCAGAAATATATTTGAGGAGCATAAGTGGTTTTTAAGTACACAGCATGGCTTTAGGAAAAGTTATTCATGCGGATCTCAGTTGGTGGGATATATGAAAGATATTTCAGATGAAATGGACAGGGGAGGCCAAATTGGCAGTGTAGCACTGTATCTTTCAAAGGCTTTTGACAGAGTGAGCTATAAAATGGTAGTAAATAAGGTAAAAACTATTTGCGTGGATGAGAAAGTGTTTTACTGGGTAGAAGAATTATTAAAAGGTGGAAACAATAAGTTAGGGTAGGAACTGTAGTATCAAAAGAAGTGGAGGTAAAAATGGGAGTGCTACAGGGTAGCGCATTGGAACCATTGCTATTCATTATTCCAATGAATAATTGTGTTGATGCCTTTATTATCAGAAATGGGATTGTATGCATATGACAGAAAGTCCATATAAAAGGATCAAATCAGTAGAGGACTGTAAACAGCTGCAGGGTGATCTGGACAGTATATCTAGTTGGTTTGGTAAACATGGGATGAAGACAAATACAATGGAGAGCTAGCTTATTAGATATACAGATAATAAACTAAAAGTTGATTATGATTATAAGGTGGGGAAAGATTGCTTGTTGAAGACTTGAAATGTAAATATCTTAGCATTACATTCGATAACAAGCTTAACTGGGCAGGACACATTGGACAGGTAGTAGGAAAAGATTTCAATATTATGCACTTATTGGTAAGAGTGATGAGGGGATGTACGAGAGAAGTAAAGGAACTGGGTTACAAAACTTTTGTCAGACCATTGCTTGACTATGGTAGTGTAGTATGGGACAAACATTTTTAGTATCAAATACAGAAGCTGTAGAGGGTGCAAAATAGGGCTGCTAGATTTGTTTTGCAAATTACTGCAGAACACAGTTAGTAACAGACATGATAAAAGAGCTGGAATGGGTTTCATTGGGAGACAGGAGGTGGGTGAAGAGGGTCATAGGAGTGTACAAGGTATATATTGGTATTGAAGCATGGAAAGATACTGGTGTAAGAATTAAAAGTAATGCATGGGAGTGAAAAAATGACTATGAACACAAGCTGATTTCAGGCACAAGGGTGTAGGAAGATTCTCTTTTTTAGGTAAGGGTGTCAGGGATTCGAATAAGTTACCAAGGGGAATGATGAATAATTTACCAAAAACGTTTAATGAATTTAAAGTTGAAATTTGTAGAGGGCAAATGTAGGTGGGTGCAGGAAAGGGCGAAGAAGGGTGTGTAGGGAAATTGATACCAGAGCGTGCGCTCCATTGCAATTAAAATTAAATTAAATTAAGAACCTTTGATTTTGTAACGGCAATATTAGTGTAGGTTGTGGTTAGGTTGAAATGCAGCCTGGACAGAATGACAACTGACATGCTTTTTTAATGTTTAAGGCACGACGATGGATTTAGTTCTGAAATTTACGCGATATAGCAAACGGTTTTAGGATCCCTAGTTAATTTTTAATTTCAGTGATTCCTTATTGCTTTCATCAAATAGCACGTAATTCGAACTTTATGACGATTTATACTAAAACCTATAACATACATGGCAATATCAAGGTCATGTGCGTTATTTAATAACAATTCTATTTAATTAAACAACTGAGGAAAATAAATTCCCAGATCACTGAATTCAAATCTTCCTTTATGTAGGGCATCGAAGCTAGTTGATACGTAATTACCATTTCACTTTTTGCTGTAAGAATATAATTTCCTACTGCTTTAATTTTCACACTTTAAACAAATCACTATGTAATAATGTTCTTGCTTTGATCTCTAAAAAACAATGAGTAAATGTGACATTACCGAATAGGAAGTAGGAGGTTGTTTAGAGTTGGTAAAATACGAATTAGTAATGACCATTCCCAAATGAACTATTCGTTTTAAGATTCTTATTGCGTTTAAGATTTTACTATGTTTGATTCATGTATTATGTTTATTTTAGTGTAAAAAACTGAGAACTAAATAACTGAAGTGTAAAAATAAAACAGGATCCAAGTATGATTATAGTGTAATCTTTTGTCAGTGTTTCTTGAAAGGAGTGCTTATATCGAATAAGATTGATCTGTATGCATATTTCTATTTTTTAGAAATGGTTATAATGTCATTCTCTTTTCCTCAGTACATACAAGTCACAAGCTGTTTTTGCAGATTTTAAGCTTGAATATAAGCTCTTTAAATTTTAAAATACGATCCGAATTCTTGAAGTATTTTTGGCATGATGCCGTTTCAAAGGCATCAGACACATGCAGGCTGCCCACAGATTTATATAGGTAGATTTTATTAGTTACTTTTATAAATTTTTGTATTTAATATAAAAAGCCAAATTAAATTAATGTTTACATCATATCAACAACGAAATATATCTTATTTTATTTTTCAGGTTCACATACAACTGTATCCTTGAGCAGAGTATAGCAGAAAAACTCACTTGACTTAAAAAGTTCTACTGATGTTATAAATGATACAATGAGTGTTCTGAGATAAAAAAATTGAACAGGAGGACAAAGTTTTCCGAAACGTTTTAAAGAGGTAAAAGAATTTGCCGAGAAATTTAATACCCCAGAACAGTGTCGACAGGGTTCCCACTCTTTTAGCAAAAGAAAAATTAAGGCCTTTTTAAGGCAACTTTTCATATTTTTTAAGGCTATATTTAAAGTATATTAAAATGTCATGAAACTTAAAATTAAAATATGCATGTTAAGATTATGATGAAATAAGCTTTAATCGAGTTTATAAGTTAATAAATAATAAATTTCTAATAAATTTACTTTTGTTTTCACACAATACAGTGAATATTGAAACTTTTTCCCTTTTCATATATTAAACATAAAATAAAAAAAAACTACTATACCCCAGAAAACTGACACAAGGGCAAAAAGAAACATTACCACCATAGTTATAAGAATTACTAACATATAAATATATGTTTTAGCTTAATTTGTTTTTATACATTATAGCACATTAGCAGTTACATCAGAGAAAGACTGCCATATTGTCAGCTCAATTACTTATTAGATTTCAGGTATAGTGTTGAATGAGGAAGACTCACCCCCCCCCCCCCCGGTTTTTTTTTAAATTTACATGTGAAAGACCCATAAAAGATGAAACATTTTCCATAGGTTTAAGAAATAGGTTAAATACAACTTTTTAAACATCTTTCAAGTTACAGTAGTAGTTCCTATTGGGCATATTTGATCAAATATTTTCTTTTATTAGTAAAGTTTACTTACCAGATGAGCTACAACATGTTATAAGGGTAAATATAAAACATACTGGTAAGAGTTGTTAATATGTATGCAGGTTAAATAAAAAAATATACACTTTTTTTCACATTGTTTAAAAACAAAGGTCAATTCTCTTTTAAATTTTTCAATAGAGCCTTAATTTTACTTTCAACATCCTCAAATTCAGCTTTTTTAACTTTAGCAGTTCGTCGAAAACTATTGGACTGTGTGATGTACTTAAAATCCCCTATAACCTCAGCTTTATATGCCAGTTTATCAGCATTATCTTCAAGATCTTTAATTGCAGTTTCTAGATGTGCCTTTTTACACTTCAAATCTTCCAAACCATCTAAAATGGATTTGCATTTCAGTCCCTGAATCCCCATATTCTTTGCAGTTTTTTCTCTTCCAGGTACGCAATATACTTTTGATGAGCCATAGCTGCATACATCCTTAACTCCTTAGTTATTAACAACTTATTTTTGCTGTTTTTGAAATGTTGACTGACTAATCTTTGAGCCACTAAAGACTCTTCTTTTAAATTTTCAACTTCCAACTGCTTGTTCACAGAGAAGCCTCGTTCAACATCTGCTTGTCCATGTGATAACAGCAACAATATTTTTACTACTTTGTGTACTCTGTTATAATCTTCTTTGCCTAGATACTTCTCTAAAAAGATATCTATTCGTGAATGCTCATCATGTGGATTAAATGAGCAGAAGTGGTTCGAAGCATTTGAGTCTTTGACCTCCATTTTCATCTCGAAAACTTCTTTTTCAGACACTTTCTTGTTGAATATCATAGCCTTGATAAGTTGATCGCCTGCAACTTCTAAACTGATGTTGCTAGCACAGGTATGTTTTGACACATCAATTTTTGTACATTAGTCAATACTTTTATGTGTTCTTTCTTAAAAACATTGAAGATAACAATAAAATTTGTAATAAATTTTCTTATATCCTCTACCATAAATGGCAAGAGGTTTTGTGCTCTGATATAAAGCGAAGAATGGGGTTGTCATTTTAGAAACCGAAATGAAAAATTTCAGTTTTGAGCAAATAAGATTATCTTTCACTGCCTGTTTAATTGTTAAAAAGGACTTACATGTAGGTTTAGGTAAAGAGCCCTTTTCCACATTCTGTATGTAGCTTTTAAAATCATCCTATATTTCTAATGCCCTTTCTGCTGCAGGTAAATTTTCCAACCACCTGTGCGAACAAAATTTTGGGGGCATTTTTTTACAAGTGGAAATATTGGAGAAATCCTCTCTTCTCACGGGTGAATCTTTAAATAACCAAAATAAGGAAACTAGGACTGAATCAAGGTGCCAGCCAGAAGCTTGGCAACCATGTTTAAATGCATTATTTACAACATGTAAACCACATGTTCCCACATCCAACATTTCACAATTAAATCTAGTTCTTAATTTCTTTTGCAAAATATTGAAAAATTTAAAAATTTACGGATGGACCATCCATTGAAACCTGTATCACTTCTCAACTGCTTACAAAAAATGTTCAATCAAATCTTCAGCTTTGGCATGGCCCATAAAAACAGAAGTTAAATATGAGGTTTCAATTGTGTTTGAACATTCATTCCAGTATCGCACATGGACATCGAGTTGTTTACTTTGTAAGAAGTTGTTTAAACTCTCATCAAACAATAAAACATAATGACTGCAATTTTTCAGAGACTCATATAACAAATTTCTATAAAATAGTGCAAGGCCAAAACAAAGCAGATAAGCACATTTTGTTGGTCCACAGGAAAATAGTTTAGCTATCTGGCTGTCACTAAACATTTCTTGGAATAACAAGTTGATGTCTTTGAAGAATTATACGAGTAATGATTAATCACACACTTCACACTCCACCTTATTTCAGCATCAAGTACTGAGTTCTTGAGAACTGTCAAAGTATTTGTTGTACTTGGAGGAGGAACAGCAAAATCCAAAGAATTAGCCGACACAACAGCAACATCTGATGTCTCCTTGACAGGCTGAAGTTTTTCTTTCGACTGAGCATTAAAAAATGTTTGCATCCCAGCAGAGGCACTATTTTTGGCCTTCATCTGTTACAGCAAACACTGCAATATCCTTTGTATTTATCACGGGATGGAGCGAGCCAATGTTTGTAATCTTCGTTATTTAACCATAATATATTAAATGTACACTTTCCCATCGTAAATCATACAAAAAAATAAATAAATAGTGAACTAAATTAAGCTGTAATATACAATAAAACAATATATACATAAGAAACTAGTGAGAAATTGCCAAGAAATGTAAGACGCAGGCATGTACGAAGCAGAACTACTTAAGAGAGGTTCTTTGCGAAGACTCTACTACTTGCTTGAAATATAAGCACTCTGACTCACACTTGGTCAAGGTCGAGCCAGAGAGAAATCTGCCAATCAGAGACCGTTGAACACTGTTATATACTGTTTTAGCCAATTGTTTTCATTTACGTGACCTAACTGGAATTATTCTTTGCTAGTATTTGTACAAAACTTTTATAAAATTTTCTGGAAGTCATTTGGCAATTCTTGGTCAGATTTTCAACGAGATACAATTTCTTTAATAATTGGAACACTGTATATAAGATAGCTCGGGAGAGAACACTTACACAGTCGTTTGGGAGACACTTCCTCAGATTACTGAAACGCCTGATAATCAAAACGAGCGAAGATGTCATGTCCCCTTGCTACTTTCTGCTCATCAACGGAAAGCCTTCAAAATTAGTTGGTAAATTGAAATCAGCATGGCAATAGGCGAAACGGTATGTTATTGCTTGTTATTAACTATATGGGAAACGAATCCAAATTACTCAGAATTGTTTTAATCACTCCAAAACTTACACACGAAGTATGGGGTATTCATGTATTTTAAGTATATTTTAGAGTTTATTGAGTATTAAAATATAGGTAAGGAGTAGGATTATGTAAACCAGTTAACCAAAGGAATTTTTCGGATTATACACTGTGGTGCCAAAAACTTTCAATAAGTTTTGTGATCAGTTAAAAGATTATTCTGCTATTCCAGTCAGTGCAATATATTAACGAAACAATACAGTAATATTGAGAAGGGAATCGACATTCAGAATTTTCGGAAATAAAAAATAAGTTGGGAGTATTATGAATATTTTGCAGTTTGGTTTTGCAGTCAGAGAAACATAGCCTCAGGCCATGTCTTTCATGTGGCTACAGTAAAAGTACGTACTCACTTAAGGTAAAGAGACAAAACTCTGTAACACATGTCAGAAATACAGGTAGCACCAACTATATTCGAATCGGGTGATGTAAAATGTATTCCAGATATTGTTGGAAAATTGGCGAACTATGACTTTGCAGGGCAACATCCCGGTGTAAACCCGGAAGTCTAGTTAGAAAGGCAAAACAAGGATTCAGTTGGCAAGAAAAGAAGTCATGAAGCTTTTCTTACGGATTCAGAAGCCTACCATCCAATCCACACGTTTCGGGGAAAAAACTTACATCAAACTCAGTATCAACATACCCAGAATAAACATAATCCCTTCGTCAAACATAATCATTTAATTCAAAAGCCTACCATCCAATCCACACTTTTACCAGTATAAACCTAATGACTGTCAAACCTACATTCATGTTATAGTCTTTATTTCCAAAACAAGTTGGTGAATTACATCATGTGTTATATGTAATCTTTAGTAAGAATAGCGTTAGCATGTTCAACTTGTGTTAATTGTAAGGGTTAGTTAAGCTCTTCTCCTATCATTTTACGCTATTGATTTTCTAAATCAGAGGGGAAGTCATTAGAATAGTCAGGGAAATAATAAAATAATGAAAAAAGAAAACTAAAGGAAAAATACTGTTATTTTGACTTGGCAGTTAGAAAACAAATCAGCTCTCATGTGTGATTTTATTTCTGTAGTTCATTTCGTTATTTTTGTAAATCTAATTTTAGCTATACCATTTCATTCCAGTAACTTTCCAATTGCAGAGCTAGTAACTTATGAAAACTTGGAAGTAATTTTAAAATTGAAACAAAGTATTCTTATTTAATTCAAATTAATTTCAGAGAAATATTATTGCAATTTTCCTATCCAACGGCACTAAACTTAATTCAGTTGCAAAATAGTGGTATATCATTTTCAATTTGTGTTGATATTTAGTCATATTCATTTTTGTATTGAAAGTTGTTAACAATGGACAGCATTCCATGCTTACAAGATATTTGTCAAAACTCGTATAAAAATACAAGGACTTGTTACTGCTTCCAAATTACGATTTTTCAGCTTGATATCAATCCAGCACGGGCTGGCAACCTCTAGACATGCCTGTGCAACCCAACACTGCATTGTCAGCAGCTGAGAGCGCATCCAGTGACTGAACCTGTGCCGACACGAACTTTTAACGAATGAGTACAATGCATTTCAATTAATCTTTTCTTTTATCATCAGAGCCTCATCATTTTCAAGGAATATTTCATTCATTTATTCACATGTTATTTTTATTTTCTAATGGTGGATATATTTTGATTCAGAATTTTCCATATCTTTGAGGAATTAGCCTATGATGCAGCTAGAGATTTAATTTCGTTGACACATCAGTAAGATTATGTGAGATAGTAAATTCGTAAGAGGATTGGCAGTTGGCTAAGTGTTACAAGTACTAATTGTATTGTTATAACAGATTATCCAAGGGATCACACTAAAAATAACCACTTATCGACAAACTGAAGTAATTGTTAAATTCATGTTTCAACCAAAGAGCTTTAACATTAATGAGCTGATTATTCAAGATTTCTTTCTGTTCTATTGTGTTTAGTTTCAGTTCCTATATAAGTAAATTTGGAAAATGACTTAGTACATCACTTGTTAAAAAGTTCTTATTAGTATTTTAACTTCACTCGCAGTTCATACCATTCATATATTCTTTAATTACCTAGAAATGCTGTTACCTTAGGTTTCATGTCATATGCAAAGACAAAACTTTATCAAATATTTATTGGAAGCATTACCACATGAAATGAACTGATAGCAAATTCATAATGATTTTATGTTTTCTTTTCTGAGAACTCATTTTGATTTAAATTGTATTCAACGTTCAGATACAAATCTCTAATGATTCTGTTTAACTACAGGTTTGAAACGACCAGCACAAGCAAGAATTTTGAATTTCAATTACAATTTAACTTTGTTGCAGAAACTTTGTAAACCGGGAAAGTGGAATCCACACTTACACTTGCTATGAGTATTATTTAACAACATTATTTCAGTTTTATTTTGATAATTTTGGAGATTGATATTTTTACTGGAAAGAAGGTTTATTTTATTCAGATTCATATACAAGGTCCTGAAATTTGAAGATACGGGACATATCTTTCTCGAAGAAGGGAGGTAATGTAAGGGTCGTTTTGGGCTTTATTATTAATTAAGAATGATTTTATAAATGTTGGAGACATTGGTGAAGTTAGAGTGGAGAGTTGCAGCCACGCAGCGCAGACGCAAGCAAAGTCGTTGCCCCGTTTAGGAATGCTGAATAGCATGTCAGCAATACCTTCTTGTGACGCAAAACAGAACCGAATTGGCCCTGTACAACCAATAAATCATTCTATTCATTACCAGCAAGCTTAGGAGCAACATCGGGTAGCGAACCGCTAGCTTGAAGCTTAGCGGCCCTGCCTCAGACGTCGTAATGATTTTAAGTTCCATCGAGTATTAGTAGACTGACTTTCACTTAGTATCTTCTACGATCAGACTAGCGATCCAGTAGAACAAGTGTGGATTCCGCTTCTTGGTGTCATGGTCACATGTACTATCGGCAGCTTGATTCCATTAAACCGTTTATCCACACTTCATATTGATCATTTGAGTATATAGTATTCCTATAGTAAAAGGGTCGTGACCTACACGTGGTGTCAGACAATCCTGATTGAATTAATTAGTTAGCTTGCAAGAAGTCAAGACGGTATCCAGAATAAGATAAGAAGAGGAGATAAACGCTAAGGTCAGTCACGTGTAAAGCCACATTCCCAGTTAATGGTCAAAACGCCCAACGCAGTCACCCAACCACAAGGCCAGCCCCTTTACAACTTCTTTCCTTTTCTTCAATAAAATACTTATTGTGATAGCTGCTTACTGTGGCAGCACAAACATACAGGTTTACTTCATTCAATCCACAGAACTATGATGAAAAATTTTATGAAGTGCAATGGTCCTGAAAAAATATTATACTACATCTTTTATAAAATAAATTCTATAAAATCTTTTATAAAAGATCTTTGACAATGATTTTTTATAGTGTAATGCCAGCCTTAGAAGACTTAACTCCTCATGTCTTCTGTGACCACATATCTGTGTAAGATCTACTATTGAGATTGTAGCCTTATCAGTCAAAATAAAAGGGCCAATCAAATATGAATCGTATTTTTTTCTTTAAAAAACAATTCATTGGATTAATATACCGCAAAACAATTACAATTTTATTTTCCACCACCACTAAATACACAATTATCCAATCACAAAAATAGTTTTTGATTCCTTCTTCATTAAAATGTGTTGGGTGTGTATGTAGCCAACTGTGGAAGTAAATCATCTTTGAGCAATTTTTTAAGCCTAAATATTTTTTGTTTCCAAACCAATTATAGTCACATGGGAACAAATCTAGACCAGACCATGGAGGAATGACATAAAAACTTTACAGTATTGCAGTATACAGCCAAGTGTTATTGAGCAGAAGCAGGACACTGCAGATTGGAATACTGCATTTTTTAGACCAATAGTCCTCTCTAAACTTGCCCACAAATTTACCATAGCATACAGATTAGACAGTTTGTCATTCAAGTACAAAACTGATCTATGTAACAACTTTAGCTTCCCAAAAGACAATTATGAGAACCTTGCCATTCAATAAATGGGTTTTTGCCTTCACCAGAGCTGTTTGCATGCCATTTCATGCCCAACCTCTTTGTTTCAGAAGTTGAGTGGTGTACTTATGATTTATCATATATGAGTCTCCTTCTTATTCAAAGCACTCTAATAGGTTCTGAGAAATTTCAGACCAGAGTGAATGTACAGATGTGCCAATGTCATACTCACACCAGCAACAGCATGCAAGGTAGGTTGCAAGTTCTTCAAAGTAGTATTATCCAAGTAAACAGCTATAATAATAATTTAATGTGGTCGGAATGACCTAGTGACAGGGTTTTTATTGGCTGCGTATTCCGCCACTGTTGTAGCCGCCTTAACCTAACCTGGCAAACCTACCAGGTACAGGGGACCTACAGTTTAACATGGAATCCGAACCACGGAAGTGTTCTAGCGTACTTCACACTACACAGCAAGCTGTGCCAGAGTTGAAGGCTGGGTTAAAGGCCTATGAAAATCCTCACCGAGACAGGGATTTGAATCAGGGACCTTTCAATCTCCAGTCAGAAGCCTTAACCACTGAGCCACCAGACCACTTAGTAAACCGCTGATGAGTGGGTAATGGTGCAAAATCCAGTCTGAAAGGAGCACAAATTACTGCAATATTGGGGCCCCAGTTGGAGAAAGTTGTCCACATTTAAGAGGAGGACCAAGGGTGGCGGAAAGAGGAGAACACCTTACATGGAGGATCGAGCCAATGAGTGCACTCTGATCCACGAGCACTGAAGCTGACAAGTTGTCATGAAGGGTTGACAACCAATTAAGACTTAACTCCTGCTTTCCTAAGTTGAGACAGAAAATGTGGACCAATGCCACCAAGGGACCAATGTCATTAATGGACGTCACTGTCAAATTTTCCAGGGCCAACCACGGTTTGCGGGAGACACTAGCAGCCACACAACGGATGAACATTAACTACAGGTGGGGCCAAATGAGTGATAATGATGAATATTAAAGGATATATACTGGAGTCTAGCTCACCATTGCTCACAGAACTGCGCTGGGATCCATTATTGTACAATCCAATGTCAGATGTCTAGAGGAATGGTGAATTACAGTATCCTGTATAGCTGATAGAAAATTGTAGTAAATATATGTGCTATGACTTAAACTGTTTATTATAGTGCCCTCCACTGAATGAATCAGACTGTGATTATGAGTGGAAGAAGAGAAGAAGGTACAAGAAAATAATTCCATGCAACCATTGCACACATTCTCTCTCTCTCCTTGGTGGTGAATCATAGCCTGCATCACTACATAACTTGCAGCCCCTTTATTTGAATACAACATTCCTGGCACCAACTTTGAAACTATTTTGTGTAAATGTAATCCCTTTTTGATGATTAACTTACTCCTGTTACTGCTCTAACTTTATGAATAGTTATTCAAATCATTATGTGAATAGGGTCTTAAATTTTCAAAGTTTGTTGAATGGTGCTCATTCTCGGTCAGAAATGACCTTCAAAGATGTACTTATGCAACTTGTAAACATGAGGCATCAAAGGTGTATATTTGCAGAACTGTTCTGCAATCTAGGCAAATTTTCTGCTGATTAAACACTTTCATATATTTGAAAATTAATAATTACCATCATTATGATAGTTAACAAGTAAACAAGGCTGACACCGGGGTTGTAGTATCGCCTTCGTGACTTAACTAACAGATCGCGTGCTTAAAGTTCCGTGGAATTTTCACAAGATAATTTGAATTTGACCATGTAGCCCAATAGAAACTCAACGAAAATGCTTGAAGGTTTCTAAACCACAAATCTAGAAAAGGTTAAGGTTCAATAATGATAAATAGTTCATTGCCATTTAAATAATTATATTCTTCAATTTCACAAAGCCAAAAACTGTACAGGCAATCAGATGACTTTTCCAAAGAAATGTTTTACAAGTTCGATTAACCGGTCAAGCTAGACCACACCCCAATAGTTCAAACTTTTAGTTGTAATAATTAAATTAAAGAGAATCACACGCTCCCACTGTTCCACAGTTTAGTAAAATCAAACAATCCCGAGGCTCCACATTGCGGAAAATTACTTTAACGCGACATTATGTTCAACTTGAATAAAAGAAGAGACATTACTCCCAAAATATAACTTGCACTCACTACGGAAGCTAACGTGGTGTCGCGCCGATTGCTACTTGAAGACTGAGGGCGAACAACTGCACGCACGCATCTATATCACATAGCGCTTCTCGAAGATTCCTAGCGACTGTTCTCACGTGAAGCGTGGGAACCTATTCACTTCCTCTTTCACAGGGGTGGCTGATCAGATATAAAATCGCACGTCTGAAGTCCTTACATTATCTAATTTGACCTTGACAATAAACATAATTCAATCTCCTTGAAACTTTACAAATCGCTAGATCTTTAAATAAATGTTAACTTTAGTTATTATGAAAAATATCCTAACTTTAATCATTTAGCCGAAAATAAATACTTTAAGTGTGAACTTTCCCACTCCAGGCGAATGCCGAAGAATGTTGAAATTGAAAAATATTGAAAATACTATCTTAAAAACTAAAACTGCTTTCTAACTTGAATAAACATAAAAACTAACTTTGAAAATGAAATGCAGTAGTATTCTATCCAATCTAACTCATGGTACTAAGAACAAAATTTTGTCACGCAGTTACAAAATTTAACAAATAGCTTACATTTCCTCCAAAATTGAAGTTATTTTCTACAAAAAACTAACTGAAATTTTCTCAAAAAGAAAAACTGAAAAACTGAAAAACCTGAACATCTCCCTCTTATCTACCTGGGCTGGTCTGCCATTCATACTTCTTTCACTCTCTCTCACTTATACCACAAAAATTAGCAAAATATTATAGCATCAATAATATCAAATCAACACTTTTAAATTGTTTCACATATTTGACAATTTTCAAAATAATTGTGTTTCAATCAATGTTCGTTTTAAGTGTCCATTTTAAATGTTCATGTCACCTAAAACTGACAGAAAAACACAAAAAACACTCTTATGAACAGTTAGACAACTGGTAAGTAGCAACTACATCTTTCAGTTCTGCATTACTTTCATGAAGAATTGTACGTGAAATGTGTGAAAATTTGCTTACTGATATTGTCAAGAATAATATACAAATTAAAAAAATATAATAACAATAATAATCCAGCATATCCACTTTAATGACTTATTGCTCTAAATTCCAACTACTCAGAAGTCTTGCAAGGTCACTCACTTACCCAGGCTAAAAAATACAAATATTTTAGATCTTCCTGGATCGATATTATCCAACAAGAATGATGTGGGGTTAAGTAAGGCTAGCAGACCCTGAAATATGCTATTTTCCTTCAGCATAAATTCAGTGGCAAAAAAAGGCAGTGGTAACATATTTTCACTGAGTGGATCAAGTTCATTATGGAGTGGAGCACATGGTGTTCAGAAAACAGAATCATTATATGGAGAAACAAATTTCAAAGTTTTATGAACTTGAAATTGTGATACAAGTGTGGAAGAACTGGTATTAGCAGCTTGTTGCAGTTCTATAGCATTGAATAATATTCAAAAGTTGGACAAAATTGTGGGATGGTGCCAAAGTGAAATTTCTTTACAAACAGCAATAAAACAGCAGTGTCTACTTTATCACAACTCAGTATTCCAAATGCTTTTATTCATAAATTTTATTTGCCGCCTAAAATAACAAAAGCATAAATTTTTTGCTATGACCAGGAATGGCTGGAATCACAATTCTGAAATACCACAGTATTTCTCCTTGTTGCATTATGTGATTCAGTATGCAATTGTTTCATAATCAGATTTTAGACCTAACAAGGGTCATTAGAAAGCTAAGTCTATGACACAGTGGCATCCAGCTCAAAAGCCACTAACTGAAAGGGAGGTTCAATGGTGGTCTTCCTGAGATTTGGCATCAGGTAGCTGGATAATCAAATGGTGAATTATATGCCATGTGAAATAACAGCATACATTAACAACTCTGAGCTTTAGTTCTTTGATTATTAACCTGTGATACATCTACTGCCACCTTTTTATAATTACAATAATCTGTGAAGTATCAAATATATATGGTGATAAGTATCTTTGTTTCTTAGCTTATAGCTGGGAGAGTATTGGGGACAAGGTGTGAGAACAAATTTGGCCATGGCCTTTTGATTGAACCATTCCATCATTTGCCTGGATCATTTAGGTAACAATAGAAAACTGGAATGTAGATTGCTGGGATAGATTTCGAATTCACCTCGTCACACATGCTAGGCCCTAATATTAACTGCTTGCTCTCCAGCATTAGTAATAAATTTCTTAACTGATTACTTAAGAAAAAGGGACAGAGACCTGAAAGGTGTCAGTCCAAGGATAACACATTATAAATTCTCATCAATAAATAAAAGAAATTATGTTTTTGCTGTACAAACTGATGACCTTCAGTACAAAATGATACATATTATCTACATGATGCCAAGATGATGAAAAAGACATAAAAAATATGTGGAAGTGAAAATGGGAGTACCAAAGGGAAGTGTGTTGGTACCATTGCTATTTGTTACTCTAATGAATGATTGTGTTTATGGTGTATTGTTGGAAATTAGTTTGTGCAGATGACATTATATTGTATAATGGGATCAAAAATTGTAGAATACTGTGAACAGATGCAGGATGATCTGAAGATTGGATTAGGATAAATGCAAAGACAAGTATATTAGGTACACAGATAAAAAAAACTAAAGGTTGATTATGATAAAAAGATTAGGAAGGAATTGCTTATTGAAGACTTAAAATGTAAATACCTTGGCATAAAAAATACTAACTTAATGGTTGGATACAGCCAAGGGAGGCACAATAAAAAAATTTGTCAGAGGTAGGATGGCCAGTTCTTGCCACTGAGACCTACAGTTTAATATGGAATCCGAACCATGGAACATGCTGGCATAGCTCATATGATCAAACACAGCTCTCGAAAATTCCTGCTCCCATCAAGATTTGAACCCAGGACCAGACAATGAACTTTTTAAAGCAAGTGTCTTAACCATTGAGCTACCAGTGTGGCACTACCTTGATATAACATTTGGTAATACACTCAACTGGGCAGGACATATTGGGCAGGTGGTAGGAAAAGGTTTTAATATCCTCCATTTATTGGAGAGAGTGATTAAGTGAGAGAACTGGGATACAAAACTTTAGTCAGACCATTGCTTGAATATGGTGGTGTAGTACAGAACCAACATTTTGGGTATCAAATGCAGGAGCTGGAGGGGATGCAAAGAAGGGCTACGAGATTTGTATCTGGAAATTACTGCAGAAAACAATTAGTAACTGATATGATAAAGAAGCTGAAATGGGATTCATTGAAAGACAGGAGGGGGGTAAAGAGAGTTGTGGGAGTGTACAATGTGTATATTGGTGATGAGGTGTGAAAATATGCTGGTGAAAGAATCATGAAAGGTTCATGGAAGGTAAAAGATGACCATGACCTCAAGCTGATGCTCGATTTCAGACATAAGGGTGTGGGGAAATTTTCTTTCGTAGGTAAAGGAGTCAAGGATTGTTATACATTACCAAGGGAAATGATAAATAGTTTACCAAAAATTCCAAAAGAATTAAAAATTATCATTCATAAGGGGCATAGTAGGCAGGTACAAGAAAGGGGAAAAATTTGGATGTAGGGAAATTGATCCATCACTGTCAAATATTTTTTTAAACAAAATTTGTATTAAAACTTATGAACTCAGCTTATACTTTTAAACGTTTATATAAAATATTTTTTCCCAATGGAGATCAAGAAAATAATGCAAGTTTAACCACTGCGAGTTTATTACAGACAGATGAAACAAGTTAAAAGCCCCAGAGCACTGTATTCACAATATCATCATTTTCCTATATTAGACTGACTGTAAAGTAAAAATTATCTGATAAACAATTATATACAAATTTTATTTGTATAAAATATCATGTTGTGAATAAGCCTATGAAAAGATGTTATAACAGAAAAATATGTTTCTGCCTTCAGCTGTACAGCTTTTCATCTGCATAGAACAAGTCAAATGACTATAGAATGGTAATAATTTATTAAGCACACTGTCCTTCAATTATTTAAAAATCTTGCTTTGAACTAAGATACCAAGAACAAAATACATTTTATGTCTATTGTATTTACAAATCTGTCATACAAGAGTGCAAAAGTATTTTCGCCAAAACATCGACATTTTATACTATAACACGGAATTACTTGGATGGAGTAGAAAGTGAGAACAAAACTGTTAAGGTTGATCACATGAAGAAAAAAAGACAAGTTATTTCTAGTAATATTGATAGTTCTGTTCATATCTTGAGATTCACAGATTCACATCTGGTTTTGAATGCATGAAATATCGAGAGATTGTTCTGACATGTTGTACTAATTACTGCTAAATTACACTTAGAAATTGTAGTTCTGGCAGTTTAAGTGTCATAGTTAAGTGTGTAAATACTGTGAAATAAAAGTATTTAGTGTAATTAATTCACAAATGCGCTGGTTATTACTAACCAGAAAGTGAGTTTAGGTTTTACGTCTACTAATAGCAAATAAATTAAGCATGAAAATCACTACACTGGTGGTTGGTGCAGAAATTTTACTGTGACATAAAGGTATTAATTTTTTTTTCAAGTTCTTCCATATTCTTTATTGCAATCAATTTTACATTTTTTTTAGTGATACTTGTAACATTTGTTAACACACACACACAGATAGAACATATGCATGGTGTTATTATATTACAAATCTTTACATACATTTTAAATATCTATCTCTTTTTTTTTTTTTTTTTTTTTTTTTTTTTTTTTTTTGTAGGAAATGCCCCATTTCAGAGGCACAATTTATAGTTAACTATTTATATTCACATTAATTGGCAATATATTGCAAGTTAGAAGCAGTATACCACACAAACCATGCAAAGAAAAGTAAAACACTTTTCAAACGAAACATATTAGAGGCATTTTAACTGCTATTAAACTTTAGTTTGCCTAAAGATTCTACCAACAACATAAAAGGAAAATTTATAACAGTTTGAAAACAGTAAAAATTTTAAAAAGAGGTTCCAAAAACCAAAAGCAAACAACCACTAACATCAAATAACTATGCATTAATGGCAGAAAGTTAAATTTTGGCACAGTTAGCAGTACAGAGGAAGCACTTATTACAGTGGTCAATAGATCACAATAACTTTGAAAAAATTATCTAAAATTTCATACAATTCTACAGTTAAAACTTACATCCTCACTAATTTATTACCAAAATTTTGGAAACCTTAATAAAATTTGGAAAACCTATTTAATAAAATTACAATCTTCCCTTAAAGAAAGGAGGCAAGTAAAACTATAAGGTAATTTATAAAAGCAACTAAGCAGTCTTAAAATTCTGTCATAATTTTTTATAATTATTCAAAAGTAGTTCTGCACATATAATTACAGTTTACTTATCAGGTTCTTATGGCACAATTTTGAAAGATATGTGTCACAAATTATTTTACAAAATACACTGAATGTTTATCGGCAGAAGTAACAAGTAAATCAGTTGTTAATACAGGTATTTAAATTATGTAGGAAATGAGTTCAGGATAATTGATAAGCACGTGTAACTAACAGTTTTAACAAATAGATTCACTGCGAGGAAGACAACTAACAGTTTTATGCAAAAAATAACATTAATTATCAGATAATATGAGGGAATCAGACGCTGTGTTAGCTCATTTTCATAACAAAAACAGGCATTTATGTTTTCACAGTACAGTAGAGTGTGCTGAGTCATAATATGGTGGTAGATAAGGTAAAAAAAAAATTGCAGTGGAAAAAGTGCCAATGAAAAAGTGACTTTCTGGGTGGAAGAGTTCTTAAAAGGTAGAAAGCAAAGAATTAGGGTGGGAAGTGCAGTATAAAAAGATGGAAAAGTTGATATAGGAGTGCCTCAGAGTAATGTATTGATACCACTGCTGTTTATTATTTTAATGAAAGAGTGTATTGATGGGTTGAAGAAAGAAAGATAGATTGTTTGCAGACAATATAATATTATACCAAATGATTAAAACAGGAGAGGACTGTGAACAGCTGCTGGAGGATCTGAACAGAATATCTAGCTGGGCAGTTAAACATGGAATGAAAATGAATACCCCAAAGAATCAACTTATTGGGAAGAAATTGCTTTCTGAAAATTTTAACTGCAAATATCTTGGCATAACTTTTGATAGTAAACTCAATTGGGCAGGACACATTTGGCAGGTGGCAGCAAGAGGTTTCAAAATCCTTCATTTAATAGATAGAGTGATGAGGGGATATACCAGGGAAATGAGGGAACTGGGTTACAAAACCTTGGTCAGACCGCTGCTTGAATACAATGGACTGGTGTGGGACCAACATTTTTTCCCTTCCTATTATCAGTCTTTCAACTGGCTTGATGGGTATTAAATTCAGGAGTTTGAAAGGGCACAAAGCAGAGTAGATTTGTTTGCAGAAATTATCACAGAATGCAATCAGTAACTGATATGATGAAGGAGATGGGTTAGAAGTCATTGAAAGACAGAAGGCAGGTGAAGAGAGCATCTGGTTTGCTAAAGGCTTATGAATGTGATAATGCATAGATGGATATTAGTAGAAAGATTAGGAGTTCTACATGGAAGGGAAGAGATGACCATAATCATAAGGTGGCATTGAATTCAGGCAAAAGTGAGTGGGAATTTTTTCTTTTGTCGGTAAGGGAGTCAGGGATTGGAATAAATTGCCAAGGAAAATAATGCAGTTTACTAAAACCACTGAAGGAGTTTAAAGTTGCAATTCATAAATGGTAGGTGAAGGAAGGTGAAGAAAAATCATGATATGGAAAGATAGAGATGTAGGGACATTGCTGACCAAAGCATGTGTGCTTCATAGCAATTAAATTAAATTAAATTAAATTAAATTTTGCAGGACAGAGAAAAGCAAAGATGTCAATAACTACAAGAATTTCTTACCAGAATTAAGATCTGCCATTGGAATTAAACACCACACATGGAAAAATCACTAACTGTTACATAAGTTTCACTAGGTAGTCCCAGTAAGGCAAAGAACACATTTTTTTTCTGTATATTAACACAGTTAATTTTAGTTAATATTTTTGTTTGTGTTTTTATATCTGTTGTATTTAGCAGGTTAGTCACTTAACTCAGCATCTGAATACTGTTGGGACCACCTATAATTTATGGAGCCAATTTGTTTTTCAAAATTTGGAAATACAGGACCATTTAACCTACTGCCCAATGAGAATATGAAACTTTAAATCTGAAAATCTCAATGATATAGTCCTCTGGCCTTGATCAGAACCTTGCCTACCCTTATACCTGCAACCTGCATTCTGGTAAGGGCCTCCTACCAGGGTTACGGAGAATACTTCAATGAATCACTTGGCAGAGAAGAAGGACTTTGTTGGGGCAAGGGATGCGGAAGAGGTAGTCCAGCACTTATATATTAGGATGAGCACATTCATCCTAGTGTCTGTCTCAAGATGAGTGGCTACACCCAGCATCTGACCCAAAATGGGTGGCTGTTCAAGAAATCGCCAATCCATGCAAGCGTGGCAATTATATTTCACTCCTTTAAGCAACTATGTTGAGCAATATTATTGGAAAACAAACCGGAGGTAAAACAGCCCCCTATTTGGTTCTTGAGGAGGGAGCTACTTTAATGTCAGCAGTCAAAGTTCCTGAAGAGCAAACCAAACCATCGATAGAAAGACAACAAATAATTAATATATGCACATACAACCGCAGGTCTGTTAAAGGAGAAGCCTGACTTACAGAGTATAGTGGGCCTCAGTGAAGTTAGATGTCCAGAGGAAGAATGTATCGAACTTAAATCAGGATACATCCTTTACCATTATGGGAAAACTAAATGGAGTTTGATTCCTGATAAAAAATAGTGTTAAACATAAAGTTAAACTGATAGAAGCCATTTCAGATCAAGCAGCAAAAGAAGTGTTACAACTATCGAATTGTTACAAAATAAAAGTACTGCAGGTATATGCTCCAACATACATGCACTCAGACGATGAAGCAGAGTCTTTCTACAAAGATGTCATGAAATTGCACAATAGAGGAGATGACTGCCATTTCCAGATTATCATGGGAGACTTCAATTCCATTGTAGGCACCAAGAAAAAAGGAAACACTATGGGCGATAAGTTTGGAATACTAACAAGGAATAACAGAGAGGAACAGCTTATGCAATTTGCAGACCGTGTGATGCAAAAATGTGCACTGGGGTTTGTACAAAACCTTCAGTCTCAGCTATAACCGTGATCGATTGCGCATTAGATAACTTTAGTTAGTGCTTTACTACATTAACTTGGTCTCCACCTGGCTTGATTTAAACTCCAGGATAGGAAAGGTTATAGATAATAAAAGTCACTGGCATTTTCTGGTAGATGATCACTATATTCTTCAAATTTTAGCAAAGTCACAAAACTTGATTGGCATCAGACAATGTATCCAAAGAAATGTAACTGCAGTTTTGATTAACCGATTGAGCCAGACCAAACCCCATAGTTTGAAGTACAACTCACTGGTACATGAAATCAGATAAAGTTTCATCACATGCCCCTAAGATTGAGCTTGTCTGCCGACAACTGGTACTTAAGCACCACATGGCGTAAAAAGCTACCTCAGAGCTACATAGTCACGCCCTAACTGTTTGCAAAAGACTGACTGCATCTGCATTGCACCAAAATAATATGCCGAGGAGTGTGGTTATGCTTAGATGACTTGAAACTGACTGGCCAGCGTCTAAATCATGACACAAAGTAACGTAGTCACTCTTCAACTGAACTTGGCAGACTCGACAACTGCCTACATTGTGCCAAAATTACACACCACGGAGCATGGTTATGCTCATACTAATTCTGCAAGACTGGCTGGCTGACTGAGCGGCAAGGAAAATTCAGGGCTGCTATATATAGAAATGTCGGTGGGAACGCAAAGACTTCCGAGTTCCCACCAAAGTAGTCTGATAAACTGATCAGATGTCAGTTTCTCAAGCTTAAAGGTTGCATTAGACTTATGACCATGACAACTTAAAATATTCCTATCACTCTGAAATTTTGACAGTAGCTATATCTTCTCAAAAGCGTCACTTTTGATGCTCATATTTTTTTTTTAGACTTGATAGTTTAGCCGAAAAAAAATTATTTTCTAACATTCAAAAACCTGTCAATAACTTTGATAATTTGGCAGCTATGAAACTTAAATAATTTTTATTTTACTTCTAATTGAATTCTCTTTCATCTGATACCAAAAACTCCCTGTTTACTAATTTCCAAAGGGTGAAATAAAATTCGTCAACAAAAATAGAATTTAACTAATTAATATTTCCTAAGCTATTAAAGCTATTGGTCTGAAAGTGGCTTTAAACAATTCTATGTATTCCAAAATTATTACTGAGCAAATTTGAAATCTCTTCCTGTTTTCTCCAATTTAATATCAATTTTTAAAGTTGACGCTGTTTCAGGATGATGAAACAGAAAATACTGCCTAGTTCAGATACTTTCTCATAACTGTAAAAACCTGATTTCTAGCTTGAATTAACCTAGTAACTGACTTTAAAAAATGATATGAAATGCTATTCAATATCATGCATGGATCTGAGAACAAATATTGCTATGCAGTTACTAAATTTTTAGGTTACCTCGCAAGCACACAAAAATGCATGTCATTAATACATTTTTAAAAAAACATCAAAGTTGAAAGTGGACATGGAGAAGTCTGGATCATAAAAACTAAAAGTAAAATAGACTACTTTCTGTCCAATAGCCACCATTTTGATCAAGACGTCACCATTCTAAATCAATTTAAACAGGAAGCGATCA
Source organism: Vandiemenella viatica (assembly GCA_031002005.1). NCBI lineage: Eukaryota > Metazoa > Arthropoda > Insecta > Orthoptera > Morabidae > Vandiemenella > Vandiemenella viatica. The sequence goes on along the minus strand of CM061921.1, from coordinate 299,929,905 downwards.
CAGGCTGGTCCGAGCAAAACTTAGGATCAGTATAAAACAGGAAACATGTAAGCAAATAAAAGGAACCAATAGAACATTAGTACATATAATCAATCTGACCGAAAAGATACACATCTTTCAATGCACATTATTGGAAAAACTAGCTGCCACCAATGGAACTCTAGCACTATCTATTAACACATTAGCCATAGAAATTGCAGGCACTGTTAATAACAACAAATTAAGTAAAATAAGCAATAACACAAAAAAATCCTCAATAAATGAAGGAAAATGAAAGTAAAACCTGAAAGAAATCTAATTGAATATGTTGAACTGTGCAAGACCATAACAGCTGACATAAAGAAATACAACGAAAACCTGGTCAGTTCAATTACAAAAAACAAGAATGTCTGTAAGAAATCAAAGATTAATGATAGGAAGGAAATGAATAATAGCTTTAGACAATGATAACAAACATATTACAGGCAAAATGACAGTATTAGACCACATCAGGAACTTCTATCAGAACTTATACAGAAAGCAAGATGAAAATCCTTTAATAACATCAAACCTAAACTTGCCAATTCCTGAAGTCCTCCCATCTGAAGTTTTAAGGGTAGTGGATGCAATGAAGAAAGGATCAGCTATTATTTATGATGGCCTATCCATTGACATACTCCAATTGACCAGAGAAGAAACCTATAGACTCATAGTTAAGGTATTTTCACAATGCCTCAAAGAGAAAATATCCCCTTCAGTAGGAACAAAGAAATAATTGTGTTGCTGCACAAAAAATGCAGTTGTTACACCATTAGAAAATACCATCCCCATCAGCCTGCTCCCTGTCCTTTATAAAATGTTCATGAAGGTCGTCAATAACTGCATTAGTTCAACCCTGGACGCAGTACAATCGATTAAATAAGGAAGTCAGGATTCAGCACGATAGATCACATCCAAGTCACCCACGAAGTAATAAGTCCCATGAATGAATACCAGGTGCCACTCTGTTTGGCCTTTATGAATTTTGAAAAAGCTTTTGATTCAGTCCACCACCCAGTAATCGTGCAAGCCCTTCTAGAACAAGGTATGAATCCAGGCTATATTAACACACTGTATGACATCTTCAGTACTTCCATTGCCTTTGTCAACATTGCTGAAGCCACCAAAGAATTCCCTGTAGAAAGAGGGGTAAAACAAGGAGACACTATATCCCCCAAGCTCTTCATATCAGAAAGAGGGGTAAAGCAAGGAGACACTTTATTCCCCAAGTTACTCACATCAGTCCTGGAGTTGGCAATGTCAAAATTCTGAGGCAAAACAGAGGGTTCAGAATAAATGGAAGAAGTCTCAACAACTTATGATTCGATGATGATATAGATTTGCTCTCAAATAGTCTGGACAAATGAAATAGAGACAGCTTGCAGAGAAGTGGTCCTTAAAATAATCCTGTCAAAAAGCAAAATCATGCAAAACAAATGGGTAAAAAAAAGAAAAAGACAAGGCAGACATGAAAGAAGCTGGTATTGAGTCCATAGAACAGTATATCTATCTTGGCCATCTGATCAACATGAATGGCAACTCAAAGTCTGAGATCTACAGATGCATAAAGCTGGGCTGGAGAGCATACAGATGAAATTCCATAATTTTTGAATCACACATACCAGTAAATCTTGTTTAAAAAATAGGTATTTGAACAATGTGCATTACCAGTCCTCACATATGCCTGCCAGACTTGGACCCTAAACAGTCTGAAACAAGGATTGATAAAGTTGTAAAATAAAATAATAATAATAAAAAAAAACTCTGGTGAAATATACATAGGCAATGACATAAACTGTTCAACCCATTGTAGAGAATGGTGTATTATTTTATAAACTTAACTTAAAGAGGTTTGAATTAAGGCATTTCTACAAACATAGTAATTGCCAATGTGTCTGTTCTCCTCTGCCACATCCCTTCCACAGCAAATACTCAAGTCCACAACAACATGTAAAAGATTTGTCTGGAATAATCTGCATCACAACAGTCGCCGGAGCATAAAATGAAATTTTCTTGGTTCCTCTATGTATGCGAGGTGGACAATGTTGCAGGACAAGACCATAAGCAATTTACTTTTAACCTACAAAAAGTTTGTTTCGTATCAGGCAACATATAAACTAAAACTGGGCCAGGTCTAAAATCAATTTTTTAAGGTAATCAGGTAGAGAAAGTTTTGAATGGGTGAGAACAGGTAATGTCACAGTCTGATGGGAACAAACCAGACAAAGAATACCAGATGATAAAACAATATTTAACTAAGACACTATACTCTCAGCACCTAAACAAATTTTAATATAAAGATTCAGGTTAAAAAAAAAAAAAAAAAAAAAAAAAAAAAAAAAAAAAAAAAAAAAAAAAAAAAAAAAAAAAAAATTGAAAGGAAAATAGTAATAGCTTAAGCAATATCACTTTTTAATAATAATATAAAAGTTTAAGATATAACTAAACAGAAGAACACAGAGAATATAAAGAACATTTCGGTTAAACATAGTCTGATCATTTTGACAATGGAAAGAAGTAGAACGTGGCACCGAAGTCAAGAATGGAACATTGTTATGAATCAAACATATTGTGAAAGGGGCATATTAACAATTGAAAGTGGGTTTGAAATTAGGAAGAATAGTGAAAATCCCATTTAAAAAGATGAAAGGAAATGAAAGAAATTTAATTTTGAAATATATTAATTTCATTACAACTATCATTTGTGACAATGCACTGTTTCAAACAAGAGAAACTATCACCGATAGCTAAGAAATTCATGTATAATATTTGCAACCTGAATAAACAGAAATATCTGCCACATGTCATTCAATAAATTATATTTTACATTGAAAAAATATACTTACCGCTGGAATTTTTCAGCTAAAAAATCTGTTAAAATATCAGTAATCTTGTTTCCACCTATATTTTTATACACTGTACTTAGAACTGTGTACATTCCAGCACAGCACTGCATGACTGTAACATCCAAACTAGCACCTCCAACACGATAAAGTATGTAGAACCTACAAATTAAAAAAATAATAATAATAAATAATAAAATCAACTAAAGATAAAATGTAGCAAAATTAAATTCGACAGTAGTGATACTAACCCACTTTGTGAGGGATCCATTCCAAATGCATTACTACACAATGCTGCATAAGGTTCACTAATTACTTGCAAAACATCAAATCCAGCATTTTCTGCAGCATGCGCTAATATCCTCCTGCTTGCTTGTGAAAAATGCAAAGGGGCACAAATAATAACTTGCAAATCAGACTCTGTATGATCATGATTTGAAGCTACTTCTGAAAAGGAAAGCAGAGAATTGACACTAGATCCTCTTGTCTGAATTTTAAGTTATAAGATGTAATTTAAACAATTTAAGCTATTCAGTCATTAATGTGGAGAGGAAACACAAAATCCCCCATTACTCACCAAAGTTGAAGGCAATGTGACATAACAGTGGATGCCAACATTAGCAATGTAATAGTCATCATTATTGAGTGAATGCAAAAATAGGGAGGAAATCCTAACAGAAAATTGGACTAACATTTTCAGAGCTTCTACAGAGAGAAAGAAAAATTTTAAGATAAGCTTAATACAGGAGGTAATTTTATAATGAAAGTTATTCAATTTTATAAAATGGGATGTTTATGTCAAAACAAGGAGATATTTTATCATATAGTTAATATCAAAGTTTAAAGCTGAGATTGGTAATATAATATTTAATATTATAAAAGGGATAAGGAGAATTAATGTCACTTTAACAATTGGAAAAGTCTGAATATGAGAGTTTAAAATAAATGAGTTGTAAGGTAACCCAAAAATTTTTAACTGCGTAGAAAAATTTATTCACAGAACAGTGAGTTCAATTAAATAGAATTGCAGATCAGTTTTAAAAGTCATTTCTTTACATAATTCAAGCCATAAATCAGATCAAAAAGTTATAGAAAGTCAGAAGTAGCATTAGCATATTTGGTATGTCAGATTCTGACGATTTCATAAAAGAAAACATTACCTTCATTTATGAGCTATTTTTTGACTATAATTAGTAGAATGAAGTTAGTAATATTACAGGTAGAAAGTTTCCCTGAAGTGATGTGAGATTTCGAAATTTGGAACCAGCATGAAATTGATGTCACTGGCCAACTGAGGTCACATTGGGTGAGGCTATACTTATAGGAGTGTGAAGTAGCCCAGTCAATATCAGATAGGAAACAGTAGGTAGGTAAGCCATGTAAGGTTGCATTAGAATGAAATGCACAGCCACTGCCGCCATGTTGGGTATTCTCAGTATCTTAATGGATGAAGTGAAATTTTGTTAATATGTGACAGTTTTTCATAATCTAAGGTGCAGGTGTTTTGTGATATAGGGAAGATGTTTGAAAGATGTGTGAGTGACAGTGGAATTAGTAAAATATTAATCAGTTAGAATCATCATGCAGTTGTATATATGGAAGGGAAGTCTGTTTGGTCACAATTATTTATACATTGGTGGTAAGGATGCTGGGAGTTTAGTAACGCTGGCCTTTCATTCGGGAGGATGCGGATTCGAATCCCTGTCAAGCAATCCAGATTTGGGTTTTCCATAGCTTCCCCAAATCATTCCAAGTGAATGCTGGGATGGTTCTTTTCAGAAGGCCAGGGCCAAATTCCTTTCCATTCCTTCCCCCCTCCCATTCCCACCTCTAATGACCTCAACAAGGTGTGAAGCTATAAGCAAAAAAAAAGACAGAAAAAAAAGGTTTATGGCCTTATTACTCATTGATTCTGAGGTCATTAGAGATGAGAAAGGATTGAGGCAAGGAACAAGAAGGAATTTGGCTACAGCTTTTTTAAAGGAACTATCATGAAATATGCCTACAGTGATTTGGGGAAACCATAGAAAACCCAAATCTGGATGGCCAGACGGGGATTCGAATCGATGTCCATCTGAATGTGAGGCCAGAGCATTACCACTCGTCCACCACGCTGAGTAACTGTGATGTCAGTTCTTACTGAATGGCAACCAATAGACATAATAATGAAGAAGTTCAGTATTTAAGTAGGCATCCACCTGCAAATCCATCACATTCATTCCAGTATTTTGATAGAGTGCAGAAAATTTATTCACTACCAGCATATATTAAAATCAAACTCATCTATCACTTCTGTGACAGGAGGAGGGCTGCAGCAACAAACAACTCTCCACAAAGACAAACCACCCAATATTTTGGGCTATTCGCTTCTTCATGAAATTAGAAACATGTTATAGAGCTCAAACGGGTACTCATAGTCATCAAAGCCATATGTTAACCTTCTACATCTTAAAAGCACACCAAAACTCATTCCATCTAATTTCCTTACATGAAATACTTCTCTCATTTCCTAGCTGCGATCATCATCTGCATAACATCCTTATTACTTTAACTATGTGCTAACCAAACAACAACCAAAACATCTCTACAATTTTTTGTCCCTCTGCACGAGCTACTTGTTTCTGAACCTAAAACTCCCAAACCCACACAACAGACTTATTGCCACAACCCCATGTCCTTTTAATTTTTTTAATTTTCTTCAACCCTCACCTCTTCCACCCACTCTCACCACATCCACAACTAATCACTCCCCACTTCTGAAGAAATATAAAATCCCAGTTGTGACTCTCTTAACCACCTCCCATCACTTTCCCAACCTCAACTTGCTGTTCTTTTGATGAGTCTCACTTTCTCTCCCACACCTAAATTTGACCAGGTTAATCTTATAAGGAACTAGCTTTCATTTTGCCAAACTCTCCATTGGCAGTAATACACAGTATTTTGCTACCTTTGTGATAACCTGAAACCCAGCCCTTAACAATTCCTACTCTGATTCCAGTTAGATCCACTTCCCCTCCCCCAAAACCATCCTCTCCCCCAATTCCAAGAGTTCCTCACCTTAACCCCCTTGTCACTTTCCTTCCTAAATTCAGTATCCCACTCCAATAACATGGATCAATCCTATATTCAGGTGATGAGGGAATTTTCAAAAAATCAAAACACAATTCTCTCAGCTGATAAGGGCTCAACCACTGTGGTCATGGATAGGAGTGATTACATGGCTGCAAACCTAAAACAGCTCTCTGACACATCTACATACCACCTGCACATCACTGTCCCTATACTCGATCTCATTATAAAACCATTCTTCCCTCAACCTCCAAGGTCCCTTATAAGTTCTCCCAGAACACTCCATTTTCCTTCTGACAGCCGAGAACCCCCAGACCCACACCCAGTACCTTCTTCCCAAACTATATAATACTGGTAAACCTGGATGCCCAATAATCGCTGCCTATAAATCTGCCACAGAGTGCATTTCTGCATTTGTTGACGAACACCGACAACCTTAAATTCCTTCCTGATCACCATAGACACCAACTTTCTCTATACGAACAATCTCCATTCCCAAGGCCTTCATGCCCTCGAACACTATCTTGACATGCACCTCCAACACAATCTCTCTAGCACTGCCTCCCTCATTCAGCTGGCCCATTTTATTTTAACCAAACATTTCTTCACCTTCCAAACCCACATATAATCAGACATGAGGTACTACTATTGGCACTTGCATAGTACCCTCTTATGCCAACCATTTCCTGGGCAGATGAGAAGAATCTTTTCTTCAAAGTTCATATTGAAACCCACCAAGCAGTTCAGATACACCAATGACATTTTTATGCTATGGACTAGTGATGAAAACCTCTTCCTTCCCTTCTTAAACTCTGTGAATCACAGTCAGTCCTTAAACTTCAAATGGTCCTACTCCCACACCCACATCACCCTTGGTGTAGACAACTCTGTGAATAATGGCACACCTCTGTCCAAATCAAAACCACAAAACCTACAACAATATCTTTGCTTTGATATCTGCCACCTATAAAACACAAAATGTTACCTGCCCTACAGCGTATCCATACTGTGCAGGCACATCTGTTTCAACCAAGACTCCATTACCCTTTACTCCAACAGACTGACACAAGCCATTCCATCACATAATTATACTAAGGAATTGGTCCTAAACAGATATCCTGTGACATAAATTGTCCATCACACAAAAAAAGACAACCCAAAACCAACTGCAAACCCACCTTTCTCACCTAATTCTCTCCTGGTTTCAAATCCCTAAAACAAATTTTTCACTGTAGCTGGGACTTTCTCAGATCTGAAAAGCATCACATTCTCCCTTTTTTCCTCCACACAAAAACCCATATCACCTTCAGCATGCCACCTAACTATGCTGGTACACTTATATGAACTCTCTAATGTTTCTAAACCACACTAGGGTTACCAGCCTCAATGCAAAATGTGCAATATGCATCTACCCACTACAAGCCGTTATAACCCTACTACTGGTGAATTCTACCCCATTAGGTGATGCCACCTATACCACATGCCCTCTTACATACCACCTCATCTGCCTCTGCCAGAGTTCTTATAATGGCAGTTATTTGTCAAAATGAATGATCACAGCCAAACAGTTTACTCCCAAAATCTGTACCACACTGATGCCCATTCCATTGCTGACAACTCTCATGAGATCAATAACTGTTTCAATCAGAGCCACAGTACTCCCTGAAACCACATCCAATCTGAAGTCCAAGGCTGGGCATTGCCTACCAACATAATCTGGATACTGGACACCACTGGTCTTCAATCTCAGATAATACTCCTCATCCTTATACCCCGTCACTTACTAGTTTAATTAATTTTTATAAATACATTTTATTTCAACTTTTCTAATCTTTCTATTTTTAATTATTTTTCACCTTTTCGATTTTTTTTTTTTTTACTGGTTTCCTTCCATGATTAACATTTCAATTAATCATGTCTTTGCTCCCCCACTGCTTCAGGTTCATGTGACTGAGCTGACCATGGGTGCCTATGTGAGCTCAGTAACATGTTTTCAATTTCATGAAGAAGGTCATAGCCCAAAATATTGTGTTTGTATAGTGCTTATTGTAGCTGCTCCCCCCCCCCCAACTCTGGTGATTGATGGATGTGATTTTGATTGATGGGTGTGATTTTATCTCTCCTTTCCATGTTAATATTGCCACACCACATTACTCCATACTTGAAATGTTGCTAAGTCATTCGATCAATTAAACAGCAAATTTTGTTTCCTTCAGCTAGGTTGAAGAAAAGTTTGCAATGCAATGAACACAGGGTATACATTAAGAGGGCAATGCCCAGTATATAGCTGACTGTAGGTTAAATTGTGTTGACAGGTAAGATTATAAAAAATTGAGAACTGCATAAAATTGTTTCTGAAATATCATCATATCGCACTAAAATCATAGATCCCTCAATAAACCGCTGGATATAGTTGATATTGTAGACAAATTTCAAGTTCAAAGGTAACAGCATTTTTTAAATAGACATGTTAACAAAAATGGCCTAAGACTGACAACGTTCACAGCTGCTCACATCATTATTTTCTACTTGACAAGTTCTAAACAACAATAGCCCATATGGTGAGGAAGAAATAAAACACCATTTTTGACTCCCTTTACATGTATGACTGCCTTCCACCTTTCTTTTCTTCATGTACCACTAATGTATATCAATCAGTTATGTTCCTCTGAATTGTATTATAACACAAGAGTATAATACATTACTTTAAATACAAGTAAAAATATATGATAAAATGTTTACATTATTGTTTTTGCTTCTTTGCCCCATTGAGAGTTTATGCATGCCATCAATTGTACATATGCCATGGTTTGAGAACCTCTGTCGTAGAATGTAATTCAGCAAAATTTAAAATATGGCATTTGATACTGTCAATGAAACAGATAACACATGAAAATTTGAAGTCTGCTGCAAATTCTGTTAATGGGAAGCTTGAAGTTTTAGCTATTTTTCTATGTAATTGCCTTTCCGTTCAATGACCTTCCACATCTGCACCATGAGCTTTTTGATCCCGTTGTCAACCCAGTCTCCCGCTGCATCATGAAGAAATTGAGTGACTGCGACCTGGCTTTCCTCATCTGACTGGAACTTCTGGTCTCCCAGGTGTTTTTAAGTACAAGAAACATATGATAGTCACTTGGAGCAATGTCCAGGCTATGGGGGGGAGGGGGGGGGGGGAGGGGGGGGGGGAGATGTTCAACGAGATTCCAACCAACTTGTTCAACGAGGGAGATTGTTTGATGTGAGACATTTGGACGCATGTTGTCATGGTGTAATGACACTCCCTTCGTGAGCATTCCTTTTCTTTTGTTGTGGATAGCCTGCCGTAGTTTCTTCAGGGTTTAGCTGTAGCAGTCCGAGTTAATTGTTGTTCCTTTTGGCATAAAATCCACCAACAATACCCCCTTGAAAACAGTCGCCATACTTACCGGCTGACTTCTCTGTCTTGAACTTTTTGAGCTTCGGCGAAGATGGGTGACGCCATTGTTTGGACTGCTCCTTCATTTCAGGAATGTAATGAAGCAACCAGGTTTCATCCCCAGTCACTATCGAATCCAGGAAGTCTTCCCCTTACTCTTCAAAGTGGCAAACAAATACTTTGGCACATTCCACACGCTTTCTTTTGTGTTCGTTAGTGAGCTGTCTGGGAACACACCTGGCGGACACTTTACTGTACCCTAGAGTTTATGAAACAATTGTGCGTATGGAGATTTTGCCATACTCTCCATTAAGTCTCTCGATTATCTCATCAAAAATTATCCTTCAGTTACTGCGCACCATCTCATCAATTTTTGTCACTGTTTTGTCTGACACACTCGGTCTTCCAGGCTGCTCCACATCATGGACATTGCTGTGACCAGCAGAATACTCCCAGCACCACTTCTGCATGTTTTAATGTCCATACACTTTTCTCTATATACTTCCATTAACTGAAAATAGATTTCTATCAGTGTAACGTTTTTCGCATTCAAAAATTGGATCACTGAGCACAGTCCGCACCTGGCGGGTGAGCTAAGTGGCTGCTCCAGCGTGAATGTCAAGCAGTGACTGATCATCCGATTGAGTTTGAACCTGTTCCATTCGGTGGTCGGAGAACCAAGGAACACGGCATTGTTGTTGGATTTCACTTAGCATTTTTGGTTTTGGCGCGGTGTCGTTGGAGACCTTATTTTTTGAACCACCCTCGTACTGTTGATCAAACCTGATCACCATAGTGATTGCAAAACCACTAAAATGCGCCTAATGAGCCATTGTTGAATTATGTCCTCAAGAAATTTGCTATGGTGCAGGAGTTACAGATTAATGTTAATATGGCTTAAAAAAATACATTAATTGCTTGATACTTAGTGGAATTACTACAGAGATCTAGATAATGCCAGTTTTACTTAAAATAAGTATGCAGTCAATACCAAAGAATTTTATAAACTGATAAGTGAACAGATATCAGTTCACACACATGCACTGTCATCACACAATGGTAAGAATTCCTTTCAACAAAATACTTTCATTTATAGGAGAGTCAATTAATACTACCCTATGATAAGTTACCTGTGTTTATATCTGATAATGGTGCGCCATACTCAGTATCTGGATATAAGCAGTTACTATGGAGGTTGTTTGTTACTCCTCCACTGTAACTTCCTAGGAAGGTGTAACTGTGGTAGTTTCCCATTAATTCACCTTTACAGAAGCATTTGTTAAGTTAACTGTGTGTGTATATGAATGTGGTAGTTATGTATTCAGTGTAGCGCTTTTCTTTGTTAGGCCTTATGACTCATCAATGTCAACCATTCACACATGTGGCTTCATTTATCTGAAGTAACACTAGGAATGGTTAGGAAAGGTAAGATGAGAAATGCAGATATTACAACAAAATTACAGGCAATATTTCATTAAAAATACCATAGGTGATGGATATATGGAAGGAAAGATTTCCACTAAAAAAATGTCAAATAGATCACACCATAATACTAATTACATATAGATAGAAATAAGGGAATGAGTAGAAAAAGAAAGGCCATGGAATATTAATTGCAGAGTAACATCAGATTTCTTTTAATATTCTTGCTATTATGTTGATATCTACATGTTCATTAAAGATGAGTCATTACTATCTTGAAACAATCAGAATTTTTATTTGTTGAATAGTTGTTAGTTGGAAGTGGGGACTATTCCAACAATCAACCAGCTGGATTACTTGGATAGGTAATTTATGAGAGAGGTCAATACAGAGCAAATTTAAACTCTGACACTATGTTTGAAAAGCAAACAAGATTTATTTATTTTACCTATAGAATTACAGATAACCATGACCTGAATGACCAATCCTGAGGCTTAACCCATCTTGTGTTCAATATGTCAGAGCTGTAGCATGATTGACAAAACTGTGAGGTAACACTACAATTTTTTTTTCATTGCATGTGTAGGCCTATTGTTATACAAATTGTTTTCATACTAAATAACACAGAACAATTTATGAACCCAGTAAGGTAACTTACCATACAGTTTTCTATAAATACAAACTGCCACATATTTAGGAGTTATTGTAAGTGTCTTATCACTAACATCATCATTGATATCATATCTGACATTTCCTTCTGTGATAAGAGGGCAATTCGTTGATTTTAAATGATCATTCAGTTCAGCTTCTGAAATATGATCATTTATCAGTTTCTTGTTTTGAACAACACATACTTTGTCTTTCTTCATAGATTCATGTTTTGCAGGCCATCCAACAATCTAAAAAAAATCCAATTACAATAAATAAATATAGAACATTTACACCTCCCACATTCTTTTCTACAAAAAAAAAAAAAAAAAAAAAAAAAAAAAAAAAAAAAAAAAAAAAAAAAAAAAAAAAAACCAACAACAACATTGATTCCACATGCCTAATTTACAGATGACTTTTTTGTATTTCTACGGCTCTACAAATTATTGAAATTGAGATCATCATAGGTTGGAATGGTATGGGGACAAGGAATGAGAAGCCATAAACCTTTGAAGGAACTATCCCAGCATTTGCATGGAGTGATTTCGGGAAACCGTGGAATCAGTATATACGGAAGAGGATTTGAACGAGGGCCTACCCCATGCTAGGCCCTAGTGTTAATGCTCACCAATTTGGTTTAGTTTTACAAATGGTCTCTCTTCTAAACCAGATTACATCTCTCTTATTCACCAAGACCAACCTCACCTATCAAGGCAGCAATCCCATATCTTTCTTAGAATCTTAAAATTTTTCCCTCTCCCTACCTGTTCAACTCTTGCAGAAGTCCCTATAGTGATTATGTCCTGCATCTTTCCTTCTGAATCTCTTGCTGTTGATCCCTCCAAAGCTACGCACTTGATATCAACTCACAAATTTAACCACAGCATGCAAATCTGTGATTCATGACCATTCTTTTGTAACTTTATTTTGTAAACACTAAGAAAAAATCTTATCAATAGTACAAAAGATGGACAATCTATGACAAGCTGGCAATTTTCAGAAAGCATATTTGTTGTTATGAACTGATTGGTCACAACCCATGATTTTCAGCATTTCTTCTAGCAATAATATAATCCGCTCTCACCTAGATCATCTCGTCATGGTGTCTACCTCCTATTTGCAAACTCCTTCATGGGCACTATGAAGTGTAACATGCTAATTATGCTAAAATGACTGATTTTAATTGTGATCCTTGAACTGGAGTTTATTTGTGTTTCTATGAATATTTTTGACTGCCATATGTTTTACTTAATGTTGATAACAGAAGCTTTTGTGACACAGATTTCTTCATAGCTCAGTAACTTGACAATTCACATTTATTCACAAATTATATGTTAAAGAATTACCAAGGCACAGACTGCTGCAGGTTAACTGGCTAAATGAAAAATGACACTGGCCTAAAGTGTGTGCTCTATTTATACTGTCTGTGAAGAAATCAAAATATGGCCAATGATCAAAACAATGGGCCGTTGTTGAAATTAATTTAAAACAATACAAATATTAATAATATGCAAAGCAATATGAAAATGATTTTAAATATTAATAAAAATAAATTTAACATATTAAATACTAATGTGAACATAATAAACAGCAATAACTGATATATGTAGAAACATGACAGCTATGGCGTACTTAAGAATACATTAAAATAAAATATCTGATGGAAAAACTATTATAGCTCTGCATGTATACTTTCATTACTAGTTTACCTTCCATTCAAAAAATACTCAGTCATTTTAGTAAAAAAATATCTTGCAAACTTTAATGAACAGAAACGCTCTCTTCCTCTCCAAAAAAAATTAATTTCAAGGTAGATGAATTAAAGGTGAACGATCATAGCTATATTACATACCTTCCTTACAATCTGGCAGTGTTCATAAAGGAATTTCATTAACATAAAATATTAATGGAACATAAATGAGTAAAATTAGAAGTCCCTAATATCTCTTTCCACTTATTTAAAAATCAAGTCAAACTACAATAACGACAAACATAACATATATATTGACATGTAAGATCTTGCAAAGAATAATTTTTGTGTTTTATTTTGCCTATGGCTTTGCACTTTGTCGATGCCTAGGTTATCAGAGGTGGGAAAGGACTGCAAGCAAGGAATAGAAAGGGATTTGACTATTGCCTTTTGAAGGAAATATCCTCACATTCACCTGGAGTAATTTTGGGAAACCATGAAAAACCAAAATCTGGATGGCTGAATGGGGATTCAAACGAGGATTATCTCGAATGTAAAGCCAGAGCATTAATGCTCACTCACCACAATTAGTTTTGGGAACAAGGAAATAAAACACAGAGAGGAAGATCTGAGGAAGCTGTGCCAGGACAGTCATCTAAATTTTAGCACAGGACTGGAGAATTTACAAGGTTGAATAAGCATGCACATTATCATGGCAAGGGAACTTCGAAGTAATGATGGTTAATTGTTATCTTCAGATGAAAATTCAAAGTACGCAACTTCATTGGATGCAAGGAGAAAGAAGGGGAGGGGGAATAAACAATGGGCATAGCAGGGCACAGTTAATCCAAAAGTTAACTTCGTTAATCGTTAATCTGCTACTTAAAAATTTAACCTCGATAATCATTAAAGCGTTGCAAATTTAACGGAAGTTAAAGTTATCTGTTAAATGTTAACCATCAACAATATGTCTTCCTCTGCAAACTGAGGTCTTACTGGGGGTCAATGTTTTAATCAGCTTCTCAAACGTATCGGATTCTACAAGATATAGCAGAACCATGTTGGCAACGAAAAAGTTTACAATGCATTTGTCCACACCAGTCTGAGATACACCACTGTTGGTAACTACAATGCAGATGAAGATGAAAAATATATATGAGGGGGTACCCAAAAATAACTGGAATAACATTGTTGTGTGCAGAGCTAGTGTAGTATGCTTTTCTGCCGCTAGGCATTTATAGTGCAACCCATTCTCAGTTCTGTGCCACCTGTGTTGTAGGCCTGGCTTGTTCTGTTAATCTACAGTGATTGTTTTTGCTAGCACTGTTTTGTTATTGTTTCATTTTTGATGCTGACACGTTTAAGTGAACAACGTGCAGCTGTGAAATTTTGTTTTCTATTCAGTAAAAATGCTGCCGAAACAGTTTTAATGTTGAAAACAGCTTACAAAGATGATGCTATGGGAAAAACTCAAGTGTATGTGCGGTTTGCTTGGTTTAAAAATGGCAACATGTTGATTGATGACAATACTTGTTCTGGACGTCCAACAACTGCCTGAATCGATGAAAATGTTGAAAACATCAAAACAATGCTCATTTGCTTTTTTGATGCCAAGAGCACAGTTCATTCAGAGTTTGTTCCCCCACATCAGACTGTCAATCAAACCTTTTATTTGGAAGTTTTAAGAAAATTATGCAACAGTGTTCATCAAAAAAGACCTGATTTCTGGCAGACAGGAGACTGTTTCTTCCACCACGACAATGCATCTCCACACACAGCCAACTCTGTTAGGCAGTTTTTTGGCTAAAAATGGCATAGTTACGCTGCCCCACTCACCTTACTCAACTGACCTGGCGCCGTAGGATGAAAAGGGCCATGAAAGATCACCGATTTGACAACATTGAAGAGGTAAATAAAAAAAAACAAGGTAACTGCTGACAGCCATTTCTAAAGACAACTGCAGAAAATGTTTTGAACAATGGAAGCACTGGTGGGACAAATGTATTAGTTGTAATAGAGAGTATTTTGAGGGGATAAAGTTGTTTTGTAAAAAACTGAAAATATATAGCTTTTAAAAAATAATTCCAGTTTTTTTCGGGTACAGCCTCATATCTATATATAACACTTCTGCTGCTATCTACATCTGAAGAATACACACCACTTGAAAGCTTTGAATTGTATTCCCTTTTCCCGTGAGTTGACACTGTTCTTACTTTTTCCTCAAACTATAAATATTTGTACTATGCATCCTCTTCAAGTTTGTTTAAGATTATTTAGGATAGAAATGTGACCCTTGATTGTAGAATGTTTAGTCAAACACAATATGAATTCATAAATCGACTGTTCTCCCAGTCTTGAATCAAATGAAACATAATTGCATAAATTTGGCCAAGGATTTTTAATGTTCTCATTGCTACTGCTAACATTGCTGCTTTTGCTAATAGATTCTAGATCTGCAGTGTCCAAGATGTAATCATTTAGTGAATGCCAATTTAATTTATTTCACTAACAAACTCCAAATCAACACAAAATAAAAAGTGGCACTGTATTCCCCATAGAAAAAAGTTAGGTTATAAAAATGTCAAAATCAATCGCCAATCGAATTTGAAACGGGTAATGAATGCCAATTTGTAGATGTAAAATACAAACACTTCATAACTCTCATTCCCACTAACACCTGCGCCATGCCTACCATAACAGTTACATGTGTATCACGCTCGCACTACCAATTCCTTCACTATTCGACTCACCAAATGTACCATCATTCCGTGGCACTCAGACAAACAAAACAACACCAACAACCAATGTAATGGACTAAAGTTAGTGGAAGTTCAGTTTATTGGAAGGTAAGAAGAATGTTAATGATTTTTTTTAGATTAACTTAAAAGTTAAATTCTTGCAATTTTGTTAACTTCACCTTTGACAACCCGCTATGATTACTGAACTTATGTATCAATGTCACACTTGTAAAACCAAGTCTCACCTCCTGTCATGTTCCTTTGTGTGAATATCTTGTCACCATTGACTTGTTCAAGGTAAATATTCCTTCTTCTCTTCAGTAATCAAATAAGGGACAAGCTCTTCTCAATCAGGGGTATGTTCCATTTTTTAGTCAAAATGTCATAGCACAACCTCATTGAGATCCCAAACTCTTCTGAACATTCTCTGATAACATCATTCCTTGATTTTCTAAATGCAGTTCCTTATTAAAAGTCATATTAAATTGATTGATGGCGAATATTGAACTGGGGGAAGGAGGTGTAAGGGTTTGGGAGAGACTATATTAGCCTCTTCCAAACAAAGGTCAACCTCTCCTTCACGCGGTGCACCCCAGCAGGAATCTCATCAATTGCAACTGCCTTATTTGATTTCAAATCATTCTAAGCTCTACCAAATTCAGTCCTCAAATCAGTATCACCTAAGTCATCAATGCCGTCAACTTCTTTTCCAATACACCGTTGTTCAAATCATCTCCATCATACAGTTTCTCTGTGTATTCCTTCTATAGATTAACTCTATCTTCTGAGCTTAGAAGAGGTTTCCCATTGGCAGATTTAATGTTTATTTCTCTTTTTTTAATTTCTCCTAAATTCTGTTTGATCTTCCTATACGCCACATCTACTTTACCTTTGACCATTTCCTTTTCTACTTCTTCACACTTTTCTTGGATCCATTTTTCTTTTGTTATTTTTGCATTTCCTGCCAGCCGACCAGTGCAGATGTCTCGACACCTGATGAAGACAATGGAGCTAGTCGTCAAAATATTGTGTTTCCAACACACTATCCAGGAGTACACCATTGAAGACTTCATT
Source organism: Vandiemenella viatica (assembly GCA_031002005.1). Lineage (NCBI taxonomy): Eukaryota > Metazoa > Arthropoda > Insecta > Orthoptera > Morabidae > Vandiemenella > Vandiemenella viatica. The sequence goes on along the minus strand of CM061921.1, from coordinate 299,912,985 downwards.
TCCTTCAAATTTTATTTTTCCACCTCGATTTCCAGCCATTTTTGCCCACTGCCTGGGTGATTTAAGCATACCAGTACTCTAGAACAAGGCATACAACAATTTTATATACCTTTGCCTTAGTATTTATGCCAAAATTATTCAAATTTCGACCTACCAAGAATAAGCTTTATCTATGACCAAATTTAAATGCTGATACCATTTGCTTGGTACTATTACACCCAAATATTTTAGGTAACGAACCTTATATAGGAATGTGTAGCATATTTTTTCATATTATTCACAATAACTAGAACTTTTTGCAATTTAATTAAGTTACTTTTCACTACACCATCTATATTCTGATTTTGGTTGGCAGAGAGTAATTTCCACCAGAATTAATCCCCCATCTATGCATTCCAGTTCCTAAACATCATGATGGGAGAAGGAATATGAATAAGCATCAGCATGCCACCTGACTTTCTCTTTTCTGTCACTGTACTCAAATATGATTGTGAGTGAAGTATTTCTCCACAACCTGAAATAAAGGTGTTCACATGTTTGCCAATAAATTCAATCAGAAACTTCAGTGTCATTCTGTCATAAAACCTCAGTCAAACAACTGAACTTACTCAATATCAATAATCAATCTTTTGTGATGGGGACCTCACACACCACAATACACCACAACAATACCTCAGATGAAGATGCTCAAGAGTTTTGTGTGCTCTCTGTACCAACATCACAACTATGCCTGAGATCATGTTCTGGTCTTATTTAATCTTATTCTGTACTGTTATGAGCAAATACAACCTCGCCTAGAGTTGCACAGCTTTAGCTTTCTTGGAACTCATGTGCAAGTGGATTTTTTTTTAAAAGTTGTCAGCCATTGTATATTGCTGAAATTAGACCAAGAACATGCCGAACATCCAAACAATTGGCAGAACTTTTTATTTGTTTGAAGGTAATTGATCCCTCAGCACACAAACTGCTATTAACATTGTCATCAAGATTTCCAATATGTGTGATATAGTACTGGAAGCCTCCTAAAAAAAAAAAAAAAAAAAAAAAAAAAAAAAAAAAAAAAAAAAAAAAAAAAAAATAAATAAAAAAAAAATAAAAAAAAAAAAATAAAATAATAAAAAAAAAAACATCTATTTGTGATCCTGAATCAATAAATTTCATCACTTTGTGAGAAAACAGTATGTGGGAAAATGAGTATAATATATTTATTTTCTTTAGTGAAAAAATTTTTAATTCAATTTTAATTATATAAACCAAATTATGGCTTCTACTAATCTCATAACTGTTGTTTATTAGTCCTGGCATACTATAGGCATTGCAACTGATTTTTCTTACTGTGGAGTACCAATGCACCACATGCTCAGGTCTCATCTAATATGACGATCATTTAGACCTGGGATGGCCACACATTTTACTGGCCCGCGAGATTCATCACACTTTTACAAAATATTTTTCATATTTCATTTTTAGTGCAGTATATTTCTTTACAATGTGTGTTTAGTATCATTATTATTATATTATCTCTGTTTACATCTAAGAATAATAGTAAACATGATAATAATAACTCATTATGTTTCCATTTAATACTCCAAAAAATGTCTATAGTGGGTCTAAATCTGATGTGGGAATACACAATTTTATATGTGGCCTGCGGAGTTATGACACATCTCCAAAGTGGCCCACAAAATCATTTGGGTTGGCCACCCTTGATTTAGAGGAAAGTGCAGATGTGAACCGTTACCTGTTGGTATCAATAAAAGGAAGTCACTTTACAGGTATCTCCAAAGATTTGTGTACCATCCAACAAATCACATCAATAGCAAGTAACTTTTAGTGGATGAAGTGATTGGTGTGCCATAAATGTGAAATCTGACTTTGGCCACATGAGGGACTCTAGAGCAAGACATTCTGCAAAGCCTTTTATGGATCAAATTCCCACCAACAATTCTCAAGAATTGACTTTCTCTGGGGAGCTTTGAAGATGCTCAATAAGACTTATATGCTTCAAGCCAATCACAAGACAATTAGTGTACTAGGAACTTTTATGTTGCTTTCCATTTCATGTAAGATGAGTTAACTCTGTGATTTGTGGCTTAATTCATCACTGCAATCACAGGGTGGAAACTTGGGCAACTTACATAATCACAGAGCAATGGGCACCTTTTTTCTGTAGTCATTCATCAGCTGAGACAGTGGTCTTGTTGGCAGGGTCGACAACACGTAGCACCAAAAAACACTCAGCCAGGCCTCGCCTGACAACATACAGTATGTCATTAACGGCAGTGCTATTGCCCTGTTTTTACAGTCTGGTGATATAGACAGAGATAGATCCCATGAATATGACCATTGACCTTTCCTTCTAGTCGTTTATGGACATATAACTGCAATTTAATACCAAGTGTTGTTAGGTATCTTATAAATTTTGTAACTACGTGACAAAATTTGTGCTTAGAACCACGAGTTAGATTGGATAGTATTGCATGTCATTTTTAAAGCCAGATTCTATGTTAATTCAAGCAATAAATCAGGTTTTCACAGTTTTGTGATAGTATTTTCAGTTGCAACATTCTCAAGCATTCGCCTGAAGTAATATTTCGAAAATTCATAATAAATCGAGGAAAAAAAGCTACAGACATAAGTTTCGACAGTAATCATTTTTAAATATGTCGATTTGTTTAAAGTTACTTTCAAGTTGATAGTTTCACTAACATCTGAAATAGTAATTAGTTAGATTCTGTTTATGGTTTGCGAATTTTATTTCACCTTTTGATAATAGTAAACTTGTTTTGCTTATTAGTAAATGAAAGAGTAGCTGTTTAAGAGTAAAATAAAATTTATTTGAGTTTAGTAACAATAAAATTGTGAAAGTTATTAAAAGGTTTTAGGAATCACATCAAAATGATTTTTTTTTTACGTCGAAACTATTAAAGTTACAGAATTTTCATAAGTTGACATTTTTCACAATATCTAGAGATTCTCAAAATTTCAGAGGGATAGAAATATTTTAATTGTCAAGTTCAAGAAGGCTGAGACGCAAGCCCTTCAGGCGTGAGATGAGAATCTGATCAGTTTCCAGCATTTTTATTTTTTATTTTTATTTATATATATATATATATATATATATATATATAAACAATGAATGAAAGAAAATTTTGATTCAATTTCCAATAACTATTACATCTACTGTTATTAAACAGAATGGGTACCACGCCACTACTAAATCTACTACTACTGCTATTGTCCCTAATATTACTACTAACATTACTACTGCTACTGCTAATACCATTACTACTACTACTAATACTACTATTACCACCACCAATTGTCACAGCCGCACTTCGGTCCACTATTGTTCATTTTTCTTGGTGTTGTGTGCGCTCCAAAGGCAGAGTCCCCTGGAACCGGCAGCAAAGTCAGCCGCCCAGGCCATCAAGAGTTGACCTCCTGGAATACCAAGACGGCCCCAGTTGTCGCTCAGAAGACGGAGCACACTGAAGTTCCTCCGACGATTGATGTTGCTCATTGTCGTAGGATATCTTCCGTCAATCCGGTGTAATTGTATTCTCCTCTTCTGCTATCTGTGGCCTTTGATTTTACTCGGCATTTTTCCTTTTTATAAATTTCTCCTTCCAAAATTTTGAGGCTAGATCAGCTGCCTCGTCCAGCAAATACCAAAAACTTTCGTCGCGCAGTATGTCAAAT